>JARYGA010046749.1:0-53607 GCA_030545235.1 Helianthus tuberosus
GATATTGGTTGATAATGGCAGCTCCGTCAACATAATCCAACTAGAGACTCTGAAAAGAATGAATGTATCTCCAATGGATATCACTTCGAAATCTACAGTGCTTGTTGGATTCAGTGGAGAGGCTAGAAACACTGTAGTAGAAATAAAGTTGCCAGTATATGTTGAAGGATTCAACTCAATACAACGTTTCTGTGTGATGGATTCCCTATCCTGCTATAATATCATACTAGGAAGACCATGGATTCACGATATGAAGGCTGTGCCATCGACGTATCACCAATGCATCAAGATCCCAACCCCTTGGGGAGTGGTCAAGGTCGAAAGTGATCAGCATGAGGCGAAAGAATGCTACTCATCCTCGATGAAATCCTCAACCAAGCCTAGTGCAGCATAGCAATTAAAGACGCGGGCCCAGGATATCGTGGAGGATCCGGAGCAGGATGTGAAGAAAATTATCCTGGACCAGGATAATCCCGATATTTCGGTGCTCGTAGGAACCAATATCCCTCAGGATATTGAAGAACAGTTAATTAACTTTTTGAAATGCAGGATGTCAACGTTTGCATGGAAGCATGAGGATATGACATGCATATCCAAAGACATTATCACTCACAAGCTTGGAATTGATAAATCATTCAAGCCTGTTCAGCAAAAAAGAAGGAAGTTCACTCCTGAGCGGAATACGATTATCCAAGAGGAAGTTGAGAGATTATTGAAGTCCAGGATAATCAGAGAGGTTAAGTTCCCAAGGTGGCTAGCAAACGTGGTTGTGGTACAGAAGAAAAATGGGAAATGGAGAGTTTGTGTGGACTACACAGACTTGAACAAGGCTTGTCCTAAAGACCCATTTCCTCTCCCACACATTGATGCAATGGTAGATGCCACTGCCGGGCATGAAATGTTGACCTTCATGGACGCATCCTCAGGATTTCAGCAGATCCAAATGGAACCTTCTGACCAGGAGGATACTGCCTTCATGACACCAACAGGTGATTATTGTTATACAGCTATGCCTTTTGGTTTGAAAAATGCAGGTGCAACATACCAAAGATTGGTAAACATGATGTTCAAAGGCAAACTGGGGGACACCATGGAGGTGTACATTGACGATATGGTGGTAAAATCAAAGAAAGTTCAGGATCACCTCCAGGATATTAAAGGAGCATTCGATATCCTGGATCAGTATAACATGAAGCTAAATCCTGCTAAGTGCCATTTTGGAGTGGGGGCAGGAAAATTTCTAGGATATATGGCGACCAAAAGAGGAATAGAGGCAAGCCCGGAGCAGATTAAAGCCATCTTGGATATTAAATCGCCCTCAAATATGAAGGATGTTCAACGATTAACAGGGCGAGTGGCAGCATTAAACAGATTTATCTCAAGATCCTCAGAGAAATGCAAAGATTTTTATGATATCCTGAAGAAGAACAAGAAATTCGAATGGGGTGAGAAGCATGAAGCGGCCCTACAGGATTTAAAGCAATATCTTTCAACCGCACCTCTACTGATGAAGCCTGAGAATGGTGAACCATTATCCCTATACCTCGCAGTATCAGGGAATGCTGTAAGTGCCGTCCTTGTAAAGGACCATGAAGGTCAGCAATATCTTGTTTATTATGTTAGTAAAAGCTTGTTAAATGCTGAAACTAGATATTCTCATTTAGAAAAATTGATACTAGCATTAGTTATGGCATCAACGAAACTTAGACATTACTTTGAGACACATAGGATTCATGTTAAAACAAATTATCCTGTCAAAAATGTGCTTAGGAAATCAGAAATGTCAGGCAGGATGGCTAAGTGGTCAGTAAAGTTGAGTGCTTATGATTTAGTATATGAACCTAGAAATGCCATAAAGTCTCAGGCTTTAGCTGACTTTGTGGCTGATTTTAGTAGTGACATTCAGGATGAGGTAGACCTAGAAGTTCAACAGTTAGGAGAATCCTCAGGATCCTGGACGTTATATACTGATGGTGCATCTAATATAAGAGGAGTAGGATTGGGAATACTACTAAAATTGCCACAGAGGGACATATTACCCCAGGCTATTAGATGTGAATTTCCTGCTACTAATAATGAAGCAGAGTATGAGGCTTTAATTACAGGATTAGAGTTGGCTAAGAGCATGAGTATCAAAAATTTGCAAGTATATGTTGACTCTTTGTTAATTACTAACCATTTTAATGGATCCTATGCAGTTAAGGGTGAGAAATTAATCGAATACCTCGATATTCTCAAAAAATCAGAAGGATGTTTCGATATTTTTACACTTGAACAGGTACCAAGGGAGGATAATGCTGAAGCAGATGCCTTAGCAAATCTGGGATCGTCGATTAGGATACCAGAAGGGACCCAAATACCCATATTACATATCTTGTATCCTGCAACGAATCCTCAGGATAAAGAAGTAGCGGGTATTCAGGATCCTGATGCAGAGTATCCTGAAAAGCATCCCAAATCCTGGACGGCTCCAATCATGAGATATCTCAAGGAAGGACACATTCCCGGGGAGGAAAATCCTAAGGCATTTAGGATGAAGGTATCACGATTTACTATTATAAATGATGTGTTATACAAGAAATCTCTTGCAGGACCATATTTGAGGTGCTTGGAGGATCCTGAAGCCAAAGAAGTACTTCAGGATATACATGAAGGGGATTGTGGTAATCACACTGGGGGCAGATCATTGTTCTCGAAAGTATTAAGGACAGGATATTATTGGCCAACGATGAGGAAAGATGCTGCAGAATATGCTCGAAGATGTGATGCATGTCAAAGATATAGTAACATACTACATCAACCAGCTGAACCATTATATCCTGTAGTTTCCCCTTGGCCATTCCTGAAATGGGGGATGGATATAGTAGGGAAGTTACCAAAAGCTCCGGGAGGAAAAGTCTTTATGTTAGCAATGACGGATTATTTCTCTAAGTGGGTTGAGGCTGAAGCATTTGTTCAAGTTAGAGACCAAGAAGTAGTATCCTTCATAAAGAGGAATATCCTGACTAGGTTTGGGGTACCAGCTGAGATCATTTGTGATAATGGGTCCCAGTTTATAAGCAAAAGGACTACTGACTTTTGCAAGAGTTGGGGAATCAAAATGATCACATCTACTCCGGTACATCCTCAAGCGAATGGACAAGCTGAATCCTCAAACAAGATAATAGTCAATAACTTAAAGAAGAGGCTTGGAGCCAAAAAAGGAAGATGGGCGGAAGAGTTACCCTTTGTTTTGTGGGCTGATAGGACAACGGTAAAGAATGCAACCGGCCAAACCCCGTTTTTCTTGGTATTTGGAGCAGAAGCAGTGATTCCAACAGAAATGATGATACCTACTGCAAGATCTATCCTACAGGATCCTGAACAGAATCCTGAAGCCTTATTTCAAGATTTGGATACTATAGACGAAAAAAGAGATGAAGCAAGGCTAAGGATGGAAGCATATCAACAAAGGATATCCAGAGCATATAATAAGAATATAAGGACTAGGAGATTTCGAGTTGGTGATTGGGTGTTAAGAAAAGCTTTTCAAAGTACAACTAATCCTGCCGATGGCAAGCTTGCTCTGAAATGGGAAGGACCATATGAAGTCGAGTCAGAAGCAGGGAAAGGAGCATATCGACTCAAGAATATGGAAGGGGATATGCTACCAAGATCCTGGAATGCAATACATTTAAAGCTCTATTTCAAGTAAGAGTAGAATTTGTTTTCTATCCGGAATGGTATGTATTCTATTTTAAATATATTTGTTTATTATCTTGAACCCAATACTGACTTAAGCATCAGAGGGGTGTTAGCCAAGCTAACACCCACCTTAGTTTACAATTGTTTTGCAGCATATGTTTCAGGATATAGCTCCAGGATATGTACTCAGCATAACTCGAAAGATTAGAGGATTGGCCCCCTCTCTCACGTTTAAGGGATCTTGATCCCTTCAAAGGTTTAAAGGTATTCACCTTTCTTTCGAATTGGGTTTAAACACCTCGCCTGGAGCGCAAGTTATCTAGGTATAGTTCAAGGTAGCGGGACCAGTTCATGTAAAAGTGGCTGACAATTTCGTTATTATTGGCTATATCCTGGATCCTGAAGGTATATGAGGATTGATCACCCTCTCTCACGAAAGGGTATTTTCATACTCTCTAAGGTTTAAAGGTTTTAACCTTTCTAAGAATTGGAGTTTATACACTCTCGCCTGTAGTGCATGAAATTTAGGGTTTATCCCCAGATATCAGGGTTTATCCCCAAGATATTAAGGGTTTATCCCAAGTATGCTAAGGATTCATTTCAGGATATCAGGGGTTTTGCCCTGGGGTATTCGGAATTTATTCAAGTCAAAGTATGAATACATTTGCGTTTCTGTGTCGAACACAGGGGACATAAATTACACTATTCAAAGGATGGATCCAATTTTATAAGTATGCACTGGGGACAAACTTATAATGGAGGATTGAAATTGATTCTCTAAGAATATCTGGTATGATCTCTCCTTTTTATTTGGACAATTTATAGGTTGTATTTCAATATTCTGAACAAGATATCTTTCAGGATATCTTCTAGGATACGTTTACAATGTATTCCTAAAAATGTTCAAACAAAACAGTTTTCACGAGTAAAATTTGTATATCAATGACAACAATAACAAAGTCAAAAGAGAAGTTATATTATTAACATACCAAAAGATGTGCTCTTAGTTTCACCTCAAAACAAGGCCCATCCACTAAGAGCACTAATAGTTCCTTACCATATTTACCCAACAGTTGAAGGTTTCATCTCAAACCGAGACCCATCCACCTCCAACTGTTGTATTGTTCAAAAAGCATGCAGGAAATGTAAATTGTTCAGGTGCATAAAAGTAAAGTGCGGAAAAGTAAATTGTTTAAGGGATTACAGACCAACATTCAAATTTAAAAAGGTGGGCTCTGGCCTTGGCACGTATATCCGTCATCGCCCACCTGAATGCCCTCACACAGCGGCATCTTCTCCAACCTTCTCAGATTTCTCAGCACCAGCATCCTGAGCAGCATCCTCACCAGTATCCATCCCAGCATCCTCTCCAGCATCCTTCTTGTTTCCAGCCTGGATCATCACCTCTGCTGACTTAGAAGACTCACCAGCTTCAGCAGGAAGTGGCACAGCTTTGCCTCCGAGCTCCTTTAGCTTGGCCACCCAGGATTCAACTGGCCAAGATGGACAAATAAGGCCCGTCTCCTTGGCCTCGTAGGCCATCTTGATGCGTGCTTGTAGCCGGGAGACGATAGCGGAAGCCTTGATTCCCCCCCGGAAAGAGACCATGGCTTGTTCATGATCCATTTGAACGGTGGCAAGTTTGAGCTCAGCGTCTTGGGTGACCTTCTTCAGCATGCCTTCGTAGTGCCGGGTCTTCGCTTCGGCAATGGCACCTTGGTCAGCAACGGTGCTTTCAAGCTGTTTGATCCTGGCTTCGTGGAGTGCAGCAGTACCACAGGCATCATTATACAAGTGGAGCAAGTGCTGGAGGCCCTGCACATCAATTTCAGGTATAAGTTAGAATATATTTACCAGGATATCCTGTCAGGATATCCTATTAGGATATACGTGCAGGATATATGTGCAGGATATGCGTCAGGATATTACCTTGTTAAGGAAGGATGTCATTGGCTCTAAGAAATCAGAGAAACTGAGTTCGTCATAGGAGAACCCTTCTGAACCTGGAGCACTGACTTCAAGACCTTTCCTCTTTTTTGCTGTGGAAGCACGAGTCCTTGGATTGGCCTTGGGAGCTGGGAGTGGCTTGGAGCTGGTAGCAGCAGGAGTCTCTTTCTTGACCGTGGCTGGAGTAGGATAGTTGTCAAGTTCGTCGAGATCTAGATAGACTGGAACCTTGCTGGAGTTTGCACATAGGGAGTAAATTTTTCTCCTAAAAATATCAAATAAAAACATGTGTGTACGGGATATCTTGCAGGATCCTTACCAGACATGTTTGCACTTGAAAGAGGGCTTGGTGTTGGTGGAGATGGGTTGAAGCTTCTCTCTGCCTCTGAAAGGAGTCTGATGGCGTCTATTCTTTTTTGAGAATCAGCAAGAGGAGGTGCAATCTTCCTGAAATCAGCTGCATGCACAACAGAGAAAATAAAATTGGTTAGTTCAGGGTATAAAGCAGGATAAGAGGCAGGATCATCTTTAAACCCTAAATCCTACCCTTCTTCAACCATTTCATCGGATAATCCGTTCCACCAGGGTTTGAGTCCCTTTTTACAAAGAAAAACTTGGATTGCCAACCATCCTCATTCCTGGTGGCACGAAGTATCAATGGGTCACCGGAAGTAGAATAAAACAGAAATCTACATGATCCATGGCATCTAAGCTTGTAAGCTAGGGGGAGATCATGGACGGAAAGATCAGGAATGTGGTTTCTCTTGATCTGGTCAAGAACAGACAAAACATGCCAGAGCATTGGCATGGTTTGGCTGAAAGAGATTTTTGTGATATTAAAGAATTCGGTGATGAAGTCCGGAAAGGGGAATTGTAGCCCTAGGGTAAAAGGGAAAGCACTGAAGCATATCCACTCGCTGGAGACCATATCTGACCGGATTTCCCGGTCAAACGGTCTAAATACGGTTCCTTCCCGGAAGATACCAGAGGATTTTAAGGCTGACAGGTGGGCACTATCGAAGGTACATACTTCCTTCTCCGGTTCTTGGAGAAGGTTCTGTTGGATGAATGTGGGAGCCAAGTCACCTGAACTAGATCTTGTTTGCCTTGGAATTTGGTCACCTGAATTTTTCGCCGAAGAAAGAGGATGAAGATGAGTATGAAAATTAGAGAGAGAATGTTACCTGTTCCTTGTCGATTATGAATAAAAAAGAGATGAGGATGAGAAGATATAGGGTATGATGAGTAAATATAGGCCGGGTAGTTGAAAACGGTCACATCATTAGTCTTATCTATTAATTACCTCGGTCTTCGTGAAAAATGTAACCGTTAGTGCAGGATAACAAATGGTAACATTTTTGGGGACAATTGTTATGGGTGAAATTCTGAGCCCATATCCTGGAAAGTATCTTGATTTATATCTTGGTTATATAGTATCTGTTTACATCCGGGATGTTGATTCAGGATATTGGTAACATCCTAAATGGTATCCTCAGGATTACTAACGGATTATGTGCAGGTACGTGGGTTAGAAGTTAGCAACATTCACAAGGACTCATTCCGCGGAAGACTCGGTCCAAGTTGTTCAAGGAAAGACGTTAAGCCCGCTTTATTTGGTTCCAAACGGCTATTTATGGAATATTCGGGAGCATCCCATATTTATAGGAATTTTAGTTTCTATTTAGTAACTATAAATAGGTGGGTATACCAGATCGAATAGGACATCACATTTACACTCGCTACACTCTAACACTTGTTCTCTAGCAAATTTTCATTCTCGTACAAAAAAGCATTGTAACACATAGCGATCTGGTCTATATCCTGCACTGTATCCGGAAGTTGAAAGCAATAAGAAGAACAAGGCAGCTGCGATTGTCAGCTCCCGAGGTTTTATGCCGGCGATCTAGATTGATCAAGGGCTTTCCTCGTACATCTCGTGTCATTTACTTTACTTTTTGCTCATAGTTTGATCATAGATATCGCTCAATATCCTGAGCCGTATCCTGAACACTGTTTTCCTAAACAAGTAATCAAGCCTATTTTCAATACACTTTCTTAGCACACTACCTCACTTAACTAATTTGATCACTTAATTGCCTCGGTAATTTTTGACCAAAACAGCTGCCGTCACCAATCATAAGGGGTAGAGTTTTGATTTGGTTTTTGTTTCAAGTTTTCTCTAAAAAGAATGCACATAACGTAACACATAAGATAAGGGTTTGGGCTTTGGGGCGGTACCCCCTTTTTGGACGGAGATGCTAATATTTAGGCCTAAACCATTAGGCTATTACCATTATTTAATATGCTTACAACCGGGTTTCGGGCCTGATCTGTATGTATGTGGGCCGATAATAATAATGTTGAGGGGTAGTTCTCTAAGTTAGTTAATTGGAACATAAGAGCGTTCTAACGGCTTCATGCAGTTAATCAGTTAAAGACACATCATGCAGTTAATCAGTTAAGCATATGCTACACATACCTAGTCACGTTATACATATAGCAAGTATATCGCATACACTGGTGTTTAGCAATTTTTATCTTCGCAAGAGATATGAAAGGAAATAATCAGAAAACAGAATCACGTGACTAAAAGATACTAAGAGATACCGACCTTGAAAGTTCGGATTGTCACACAGCTACTAAGCCCCAGAGTTCAAGTTCTCGCAAAAGGAAAGTGACTGATTTTCCTGCCACCTCCGATACGTTCCCCTATGAGAATTATGGGTTTATTGAGGCAAGCGGGTTCATGACTTCCTTTCTTAACCAGGTATAGATCCTTATCCCATATCCCTGTGTCTTCGGATGCAGGGCCTCGAATGTCTGGTTCATCAGTACGAAGAATCCTGTGGGCTTAACAAGGTGCTCGAGTCCAAGTTGAAGAAAGCTGAGGTTACCATTTCCAACCAGGGTATGATTTCTGCCGCCAAATATCAACATTACGAGGATAAGTTCAAGGCTATGACCCGGGAACATCAGGCTGCCCTTCACAAAGCCACTCTTGAGGCCCAAGCCCATCTCGACGCCACCCATGCCCAACATGAACGGGATATGGTTACCTACCGGGAAGGCCTTAAAAGTTCTGTTGTTACTTCCCTTCTTCAGGCCAGGCTAAAAATGGCCCACCAAGCCAAGGCCCTGGGCTTCGAATGCCCTTCTTGGGATGTTGATGCCAGGGAGACAAACCAATTGGCACTGGTGGCGAAGCTAAGAAGGATGTCCAAGCTAATCCTGAAGCGGATGCTGATGAAGACATGATGAATGAAGAAGGTGCCATTCCCTAAGAGTAGCGAAGTGGGCAGTGATGGATATTCATGCCTGAGCCTATTTCTCTTAAATTTGATGGTTGTGTTTGTTTGAACAATTTTATTTCTTGTCCTTTAAACAATTTTCTTTTCCTGCATTAAAACAATTTGAAAGCCAAAGGTGGACGGGTCCTGGGTTTCAGGATGAAGCCTTTGGTCATCAACTAGTATCGTTTATTTCGGATAACACAACCTTTTGACTTACTTGCTATTGCCTTTTAATTTTTTGTTATGCATTGTTTAGTTTAAATTTCAGCATCCCAAAATTAATGCCATTATTTTTTGAAAATATCTTGATCAGTATACTCAGCGATATCCCACAAAGACTTTCGTCTAATAGGGTTTCTCAAAATTCAAACAATAAATTTTTAAAGAAAAAAGGACAGTTTATTTTACAAAGTTCGTTTTAATAATACTTGTTTGACTAGAGTTTTGGTTTTTAACCCAAGTATTATGTCCCAAACATATTCCAAAAATATATTTTTAGAATATACTCTGAGAATATATCCCAATCAGGATACTTAAGCCTTTTTCAAATGACTTATGCAAGGTTTACAAAGGAAAGATCATACCAGGAATAGAGTGTAACCCTATTATCGAACTTCAATCCTTTTGCAACTTTTCCCACTTAGATGTCCCCAGTCCGAAATACTTAGTACACTAGGTCCGAATTTGATCCTTCGAGCCTTACACAATTGCCTCAGAAGGAATGTCCCCTGTGCATAAAGTCCTTGAACACTTAGAAATTTTCTGAACACCAGTTCCAACTGTTTGAACAGTTCTTGTGTTACAGGGCTAAACCCTAAATTTTACTGGAGATAAATCCTTAGCATCCTGGGGATAAACCCATAAGTATCCTGGGGAAAATCCCAAATTTTCGTGCGCTACAGGCGGGAGTGTATAAACTCCAAGAATTAGAAAGGTGATAACCTTTAAACCTTAGAGAGTATGAAGATACCCTTCCGTGAGAGAGGGTGATCAATCCTCATATACCTTTAGGATCCAGGATATAGCCAACAATAACGAAATTGTCAGCCACTTTTACATGGACTGGTCCCGCTATCTTGAACTATCCATGGATAACTTGCGCTCCAGGCGGGGTGTTTAAACCCAATTCGAGAGAAAGGTGAATACCTTTAAACCAGTGAAGGGATTAGGATCCCTTAAATGTGAGAGAGGGGGCCAATCCTCTAGTCTTTCGAAGTATCCTGAGTGTGTATCCTGGGGCTATATCCCGAAGCATATATTGCAAAACAACCATAAGCTAAGGTGGGTGTTAGCCTGGCTAACACCCCTCCGATGCTTAAGTCAGTATTGGGTTCAAAAGAATAAACAATATCAAATATAACAAAAAAGATAGAATTCATACCATCCTGAGTTAGAAACTAAATTCCAAACTCACTTGAAATAGAGCTTTAGATGTATCGCATTCCAGGATCTTGGTAGCATATCCCCCTCCATATTCTTTAGTCGGTATGCTCCTTTCCCTGATTCTGATTCAATCTCATAGGGTCCTTCCCACTTTGGAGCCAACTTTCCATCAACAGGATTCGTAGTATTCTGAAAAGCTTTTCTTAACACCCAATCTCCAACTTGGAACCTCCTAGTCCTTATATTCTGGTTATATGCCCTGGATATCCTCTGTTGATATGCTTCCATCCTTAGCTTTGCCGCATCTCTTGTTTCATTAATAGCATTTAATTCCTGGCAAAGGGCTTCAGGATTCTACTCAGGATCCCAGAGGTTGGATCTCGCTGTAGGTATCACCATTTCTGTCGGGATCACGGCTTCTGCTCCAAATACTAAGGAAAATGGGGTTTGACCAGTTGCACTTTTCACTGTCTTTCTATCAACCCATAAGACAAAGGGTAATTCTTCTGCCCATCTTCCCTTCTTAGCTCCAAGCCTTTTCTTCAAATTGTTGACAATTATTTTGTTTGAGGATTCTGCTTGTCCATTTGCTTGAGGATATACCGGTATGGATGTGATCATTTTAATTCCCCAACTCTTGCAAAAGTCAGTAGTCCTCTTACTTATAAACTAGGAACCATTGTCACAGATTATCTCGGTTGGTACTTGTTTTGGTCAAAAATTACCGAAGCAATTAAGTGATCAAATTAGTAAAGTGAGGTAGTGTGCTAAAATGGGTGTTGAAAATATGCTGGTTAAGTTGTTTATGAAAACAGTTTTCAGGATACGACTCAGGATATTGAGCTGTATCTACGATCAAACAATGAGAAAATAATGAGAAAAAAGTAAAGTAAACGACACGAGATGTACGAGGAAAGCCCTTGATCAATCTAGATCGCCGGCATAAAACCTCGGGAGCTGACAATCGCAGCTGCCTTGTTCTTCTTATTGCTTAAACTTCAGGATACAGTGCAGGATATATACCAGATCGCTATGTGTTACAACGTTTTTGTGTGAGAGTGAAAGCTTGCTAGAGAGTGAGTGTTAGAGTGTAATGAGTGCGAAAAAAGTGATGTCCTATTTGATCTGGTATACCCACCTATTTATAGTAATGAATTACAAACAATAATCCCTACAAATATGGGGTACTCCGAATATTCCATTGTGAACGTTATTGACCGAGTAATACGGCTTCAACGTCATTATTTGAACGACTTGGACCGAGTCTTCCGCGGAATGAGTCTTCGTGAACGTTGATAGCTTCTAATCCACGTACCTGCACGTAATCCGTTAGTAATCCTGAGGATACCATTCAGGATGTTACCAATATCCTGAATCAGCATCCCGGACGTAAACAGATACTATATAATCAAGATATAAACCAAGATATTTTCCAGGATATGGGCTCAGAATTTCACCCATAACAATTGTCCCCAAAAATGTTACCGTTTGATATCCTGCACTAACGGTTACATTTTTCACGGTGGTCGAGGTAATTAAGAGATAAGACCATTGATGTGACAGCTTTCAACCACCCGGCCTATATTTACTCATCATGCCCTATATTTCTTATCCTCATCTCCTTTTTTAACCATAAACGACAAGGAAAAGGTAATATTCTCTCCCTCATCTTCATATTCTTCTTTTATCTTTCTCCGGCGAAAATTCAGGCGACCAAATGCCTAGGCAAACAAGATCCAGTTCAGGAGACTCGGCTCCCACATTCATCCAACAGAACCTTCTCCAAGAACCGGTGAAGGAGATATGCACTTTTGACAGTGCCCACTTGTCGGCCTTGAAATCCTCCGGTATCTTCCCGGAAGGAACCGTATTTCGACCTTTTGACCGAGAAATCCGGTCAGATATGGTCTCCCGCGAGTGGATATGCTTTAGTGCTTTCCCTTTTACCTTAGGGCTACAATTTCCCTTTCCGGACTTCATCACCGAGTTCTTTAATATCACCAAAATTTCTTTCAGCCAAACCATGCCAATGCTCTGGCGTGTTTTGTCTGTTCTTGACCAAATTAAGAGAAACCATATACCTGACCTTTCCGTCCATGATCACCCTTTAGCCTACAAGCTTAGATGCCATGGCTCACCTAGATTCCTATTTTATTCCACTTCCGGCGACCCATTGATACTTCGTGCCACCAGGAACGAGGATGGTTGGCAATCCAAGTTTTTCTTTGTAAAAAGGGATTCAATCCCTGGTAGAACGGATTATCCGATGAGATGGTTGAGAAAGGGTAGGATTTAGGGTTTAAAGATGATCCTGCCTCTTATCCTGCCTTATATCCTGAACTGATCAATTTTATTTTCTCTGTTGTGTATGCAACCGATTTCAGGAAGATTGCACCTCCCCTTGCTGATTCCCAAAAAAGAATAGACGCCATCAGACTCCTTTCAGAGACAGAGAGAAGCTTTAATCCATTCCCACCAACTCCAAGCCCTCTTTCAAGTGCAAACATGTCTGGTAAGAATCCTGCAAGATATCATGTACACACATGTTTTTATTTGATATTCTTAGGAGAGATTTAGAATTTTACTCCCTGTGTGCAGATTCCAGCAAAGTTCCAGTCTATCTAGACCTTGATGAACTCGACAGCTATCCAACTCCAGCCACAGTCAAGAAGGAGACTCCTGCTGCTACTAGCTCCAAGCCACTCCCGGCTCCCAAGGCCAATCCAAGAACCCGTGCTTCCACAGCGAAAAAGAGGAAGGGTCTTGAAGTCAGTGCCCCAGGTTCAGAAGGTTTCTCCTATGACGAACTCAGCTTCTCTGATTCCTTAGAGCCAATGACATCATTCCTTAACAAGGTAATATCCTGATGCATATCCTTCATGTATATCCTGCATATATATCCTGCACGTATATCCTAGCAGGATATCCTGGCAGGATATCTTGGTCAACATATATTCTAACTCTATACCTGTAATTGATGAGCAGGGCCTCCAGCATTTGCTCCACTTGTATAATGACGCTTGTGGTACTGTGGCACTACATGAAGCCAGGATCACACAGCTCGAAAGCACCGTTGCTGACCAAGGTGCCATAGCTGAAGCGAAGACCCGGCACTACGAAAGCCTGCTGAAGAAGGTCACCCAAGACGCTGAGGTTAAACTTGCCACCATTCAAATGGATCATGATCAAGCCTTGGTCAATTTCCGGGAGGGAATCAAGGCTTCTGTTATCGTCTCCCTGTTACAAGCACGCATCAAGATGGCCTACGAGGCTAAGGAGACGGGCCTTGTTTGTCCATCTTGGCCAGTTGAATCCTGGGTGGCCAAGTTAAAGGAGCTCGGAGGCAAAGCTGTGCCCCTTCCTGCTGAAGCTGGTGAGTCTTCTAAGTCAACAGAGGTGGTGGTCCAGGGTGGAGACAAGAAGGACGTTGGAGCTGATGCTGGGATGGATATTGGCGAGGATGCTGCGCAGGATGCTGGTGCTGAGAAGCCTGAGAAGGTTGGAGGTGATGCCGCTGTGTGAGGGCATTTAGGTGGAAGATGACGGATATACGTGCCAAGGCCAGAGCCCACCTTTTTGAATTTGAATGTTGGTTTGTAGTCCCAAAAAACAATTTACTTTTCCGCACTTTACTTTCCTGCACCTGAACAATTTACATTTCCTGCATGCTTTTTGAACAATACAACAGTTGAAGGTGGATGGGTCTCGGTTTGAGATGAATCCTTCAACTGTTGGGTAAATATGGTGATGAACTATAGTGCTCTTAGTGGATGGGCCTTGTTTTGAGGTGAAACTAAGAGCACACCTTTTGGCATGTTAATAATATGACTACCCTTTTGACTTTATTATTGTTGTCATTAACATACAAATTTTACTTGTGAAAATTGTTTGGTTTGAACATTCATATATCATAAATGTATCCTGGGAGATATCCTGAAAGATATCTTGAAAAGGATATTGAAATATAACCCATAAATTGTCCAAACAAAAAGGAGAGATCATACCAGAGATTCTTAGAGAATCAGTTCCAATCCTTTATCATCAGTTTGTCCCCAGTGCATACTTATAAACTTGGATCCATCCTTTGAACAGTATAGCGTATGTCCCCTGTGTTTGCCAAAAACACCAATGTATTTATATTTTGACTCAAATGAATACCGAATACCCCAGGGCAAAACCCATGATATCCCGAAATGAATCCTTAGCATATTTGGGATAAACCCTTAATATCCTGGGGATAAACCCTGATATCTGGGGATAAACCCTAAATTTCATGCGCTACAGGCGAGAGTGTATAAACTCCTATTCTTAGAAAGGTGAAAACCTTTAAACCTTAGAGAGTATGAAAATACTCTTTCGTGAGAGAGAGTGATCAATCCTCATATACCTTCAGGATCCAGGATATAGCCAAGAGTAACGAAATTGTCAGCGACTTTTACATGAACTGGTCCCGCTACCTTGAACTATACCTAGATAACTTGCGCTCCAGGCGAGGTGTTTAAACCCAATTCGTAAGAAAGGTGAATACCTTTAAACCTTTGAAGGGACCAGGATCCCTTAAACGTGAGAGAGGGGGCCAATCCTCTAATCTTTCGACTTATCCTGAGCATATATCCTGGAGCTATATCCAGAAGCATATCCTACAAAACAATTATAAACTAAGGTGGGTGTTAGCTTGGCTAACACCCCTCCGATGCTTAAGTCAGTATTGGATTAAAGATAATAAACAAACATACTTAAAATAGAATACATACCATTCCGAGATAGAAAATAAATTCTACTCTTACTTGAAATAGAGTTTTAAATGTATTGCATTCCAGGATCTTGGTAGCATATCCCCTTCCATATTCTTGAGTCGATATGCTCCTTTACCTGCTTCTGACTCGACTTCATATGGTCCTTCCCATTTAGGAGCTAGCTTGCCATCGGCAGGATTAGTGGTATTTTGAAAAGCCTTTCTTAGCACCCAATCACCAACTCGAAATCTTCTAGTCCTTATGTTCTTATTATATGTTGATACAAAACTACAATCGAGCCGGGGGTCTCACTGGAAGCAGCCTCTCTATTCCTACGGGGTAAAGGTAAGGCTGTCTACATCTACCCTCCTCAGACCCTACCTTAGCTTTGCTATTGGTGGGATTTACTGAGTATGATGATGATGATGATGATGATGAGATATTCTTTGTTGATATGTTGCTATCCTTAGCCTTGCTGCATCTCTTTTTTCGTCTATAGTATCCAAATCTTGAAATAAGGCTTCAGGATTCTGCTCAGGATCCTGCAGAATTGATCTTGCAGTAGGTATCGTCATTTCTGTTGGAATTACTGCCTCCGCTCCAAATACCAAGGAAAACGGGGTTTGGCCAGTTGCATTCTTCACCGTTGTCCTATCAGCCCATAAAACAAAGGGTAATTCTTCCGCCCATCTTCCTTTTTTGGCTCCAAGTCTCTTCTTTAAGTTATTGACTATTATCTGGTTCGAGGATTCGGCTTGTCCATTCGCTTGAGGATGTACCGGAGTAGATGTGATCATTTTGATTCCCCAACTCTTGCAAAAGTCAGTAGTCCTTTTGCTTATAAACTAGGACCCATTATCACAGATGATCTCAGCTGGTACTCCAAACCTAGTCAGGATATTCCTCTTTATGAAGGATACTACTTCTTGGTCTCTAACTTGAACAAATGCTTCAGCCTCAACCCACTTAGAGAAATAATCCGTCATTGCTAACACGAATACTTTTCCTCCCGGAGCTTTTGGTAACTTTCCTACTATATCCATCCCCCATTTCATGAATGGCCAAGGGGAAACTACAGGATACAGTGGTTCAGCTGGTTGATGTAGTATGTTACTATGCCTTTGACATGCATCACATCTTCGAGCATATTCTGCAGCATCTTTTCTCATTGTTGGCCAAAAGTATCCTGTCCTTAATACTTTCGAGAACAATGATCTGCCCCCAGTGTGATTACCACACTCCCCTTCATGTATATCCTGAAGTACTTCTTTGGCTTCATAATCCTCCAAGCACCTTAAATATGGTCCTGCAAGAGATTTCTTGTATAAAATATTATTTATAATAGTGAATCGTGATACCTTCATCCTAAACGCCTTAGGATTTTCATTTTCGGGAATGTGTCCATCTTTAAGATATTTCAGAATTGGAGCTGTCCAGGATTTAGGATCCTGTTCAGGATATTCCACTCCAGGGTTCCGAATATCCGCTACTTCTTTATCCTGAGGATTCGTTGCAGGATATAAGACATGTAATACTGGTATTTGGGTCCCTTCTGGTATCCTGATTGATGATCCCAGATTTGCTAAGGCATCCGCTTCAGCATTATCCTCCATTGGTACCTGTTCAAGTGTAAAAACATCGAAATATCCTGCTAATTTTTTGAGAATATCAAGATATTCAATCAATTTCTCACCCTTAACTGCATAGGATCCATTAAAATGGTTAGTAATTAACAAAGAGTCAACATATACTTGTAAATTTTTGATACTCATACTCTTAGCCAATTCTAATCCTGCAATTAATGCCTCATATTCCGCTTCATTATTGGTAGCAGGAAATTCACACCTAATAGCCTGGGGTAATATGTCCCCCTGTGGCGATTTTAGTAGTATTCCTAATCCTACTCCTCTTATATTAGATGCACCATCAGTATATAATGTCCAGGATCCTGAGGATTCTACTAACTGTTGAACTTCTAGGTCTACCTCATCATGAATGTCACTACTAAAATCAGCCACAAAGTCAGCTAAAGCCTGAGACTTTATGGCATTCCTAGGTTCATATACTAAATCATAAGCACTCAACTTTACTGACCACTTGGCCATTCTTACTGACATCTCTAGTTTCCTAAGCACATTTTTTACAGCATAATTTGTTTTTACATGAATCCTATGTGTCTCGAAGTAATGTCTAAGTTTCGTTGATGCCATGACCAATGCTAGTATCAATTTTTCTAAATGAGAGTACCTAGTTTCAGCATCTAACAAACTTTTACTAACATAATAAACAGGATATTGCTGACCTTCATGGTCTTTTATAAGAACGACACTTACAGGATTCCCTGATACAGCAAGATATAGGGATAGTGGTTCACCGTTTTCAGGCTTCATCAATAAAGGTGCGGTTGAGAGATATCGTTTCAAATCCTGCAAGGCTGCTTCATGCTTCTCCCCCCATTCGAATCTTTTGTTCTTCTTCAGGATATCATAAAAATCTTTACACTTTTCTAAGGATCTTGAGATAAATCTATTTAATGCCGCCACTCGCCCTGTTAATCGTTGAACATCCTTCATATTTGAGGGCGATTTAATATCCAAGATGGCCTTAATCTGCTCCGGGCTTGCTTCTATTCCTCTTTTGGTCACCATATATCCTAGGAATTTTCCTGCCCCCACTCCGAAATGGAACTTAGCGGGATTCAGCTTCATGTTATGCTGATCCAGGATATCAAATGCTCCTTTAATATCCTGGAGATGATCCTGAGCTTTCTTTGATTTCACCACCATATCATCAATATACACCTCCATGGTGTCCCCCAGTTTGTCTTTGAACATCATGTTTACCAATCTTTGGTATGTTGCACCTGCATTTTTCAAACCGAAAGGCATGGCTGTATAACAATAAATACCTGTTGGCGTCATGAAGGCAGTATCCTCCTGGTCAGAAGGTTCCATTTGGATTTGTTGAAATCCTGAGGATGCATCCATGAAGGTCAGCATTTCATGCCCGGCAGTGGCATCTACCATTGCATCAATGTGGGGAAGAGGAAATGGGTCTTTAGGACAAGCTTTGTTCAAGTCTGTGTAGTCTACACAAACTCTCCATTTCCCATTTTTCTTCTGCACTACGACCACGTTTGCTAGCCACCTTGGGAACTTAACCTCTCTAATCATCCTGGACTTCAATAATCTCTCAACTTCCTCCTGGATAATTGTGTTCCGCTCAGGAGCAAACTTCCTTCTTTTTTGCTGCACAGGCTTGAATGATTTATCAATTCCAAGCTTGTGGGTGATAATATCTTTGGATATGCCTGTCATATCCTCATGCTTCCATGCAAACGTCGACATCCTGCATTCCAAAAAGTTAATTAATTGTTCTTCAATATCCTGAGGGATATTGGTCCCTACGAGCACCGAAATATCAGGATTATCCTGGTCCAGGATAATTTTCTTCACATCCTGCTCCGGATCCTCCACGATATCCTGGGCCCACGTCTTTAATTGCTATGCTGCACTAGGCTTGGTTGAGGATTTCATCGAGGATGAGTAGCATTCTTTCGCCTCCTATTGATCACTATCAACTTTGACAACTCCCCAAGGGGTAGGTATCTTGATGCATTGGTGATATGTTGACGGCACAGCCTTCATATCATGAATCCACGGTCTTCCTAGTATGATGTTATAGCAAGATAGAGAGTCCATCACACAGAAACGTTGTATCGAGTTGACTCCTTCAACGTATACTGGCAACTTTATCTCTCCCACTGTGTTTCTAGCCTCTCCACTGAACCCAACAAGCACGGTAGACTTTGAAGTGATATCCATTGGAGATACATTCATTCTCTTCAGCGTCTCTAGTTGGATTATGTTGACGGAGCTGCCATTATCAACCAATATCCTGCGTACAAAATGGTTAGCCACATATAATGTTATTACCAGAGCATCATGGTGAGGATCCTGGACAGTATCCCTGTCATCAGCATCAAATGTGATCACTTTGTCAGTTGTGAGGGTAGTCATCCTGACAGGTTTATCTCCCCTTTCGGCCTTAGCTTCTTTTGCATGTCTCTTTGCTGCCGAATACGAAGTCCCACAAATGCCGGATCCTCCCGAAATGAAGTTGATTATCTTGGCATCCGCGGGAGGTGATGCTGCTCGCTCAGGATCCTTCTCAGTATCCTGACCCTTATTCTTCTTTCTTCCTAAGATCTTTCAGATATCCCTTGCTTAGAAGATAGCTTATTTCTTTCCTTAGAGCAATGCAATCCTCAGTCATATGTCCGAAATCTTCGTGGAAAGCACACCATTTTGATTTGTCTTTCCAATCGGCTTTTTGTTGATTCTTTCGAGGCCACCCAGCCTTGTCTCCTAGACCCTGCATGGCATACATCAATTCAGGAATGTTAACAGAAAAGCAATATTCAGATAATTCAGGATACTCTTCAGGATCCTCGTCTTCGACAGCATTCACTCTCTTGTTTTCACTTCTACCATATGGCTTAGGTCGATATGATTTGAATGAGGATTCTGACTTCCTGTTAGTTGACTCATAAGTGTTAGATGAGTTCATCCTTTCTTGCATCTTTCTGTCATCCTCCAATCGAATATATCTTAGGGCCCTGTTCCGAGCTTCATCCAAGTTCCTGCATGGGTTCATTACAAGGTCTTGATAAAATTGAGAATCTTTTTGCAGCCCCATCTTGAAAGCTTGCACAGCTGTCGCAACATCAAGATGCGGAATGTCTAGGGATTCCCGGCTGAATTTGTTCACATAATCCCTAAGGGATTCCTGAGGCCCTTGTGTTATCCTGTAGAGGTCACTTGTTAGTTTCTCAAAGCTTCTACTACAAGAAAACTGACTATTAAATAAATTTACTAAGTGAGCAAAAGATGTAATCGAATGTGGAGGAACATTCAAAAGCCATTTCAAGGCTGATCCTGTTAAGGTGGAACCAAAACCCTTGCACAAGCATGCTTCCTTGAGATCCGGAGGAATAGGGTTAATCTCCATTCTTTCCCTATACTGAGCAATATGCTCCTCAGGATCCGTAGTTCCATCATAAAGCTTCATGTTGGGGGTTTGAAATCTCTTCGGGATCTCAGCATCACAAATAGGATATGCGAAGCGAGATATCTTGTGGCTGTCTTGGGACACTTCCGGAATCGGCTGGACCACTCCAGGTACACTAGATATCATGTCCTTCAGCTTCTGAAGTTCCCTAGTAAGTGCTGATGTTACACCTGTATCCTGCAAAGATCCAGTATTGTTAGTAGCATGAGTATTATTATTATTTGACACGTTACCCGTTGGAGGATTTTGCCCATATCCTGAAGCATATCCTGAGCTCCTCATGGTTGACATCCTGACCGAGGAGGGTATTTCAGGAGTATGATTCTGAGGAAGGCTGGGCACAATATTCCCCTTGTTATCCTCAGTATACACAGCTGAACTGAAGTTCAACGTTCTGGGATGTAACGGAGAGACAATATCCTCAGCAGATCTGCTCGAGCCAGACTTCAGGAGTTGTATTTGTTTTGGTCAAAAATCTGTTGAGGATATTGCAACCAAGCTCTCTGTTATGGGGGATGATGCTAATAATGTAGAACAATAACAAGGATCACTTCAATGTAAATTGCACAAATGACACAAGGATTTATACGGGGAAAAAGCCCTTGATCAATAGTTGATCACCGGCACAAAAAACCCCGGGTGATGGAAACTACCGATCACCAAGCTCAAATAAATGAATAAATGTTTACAACTTCAGATAGTAACGAGCTAGATACAAAGATCACTATCGTGAAATGTGCAAAGGTGAGTGAAAATGAATGAATGTTCGTCGAGAGCTTCAAGTGTGCGAGTATATGAGAGTGTGTAGCTGAGAAATGACTAAGTGTTCTAATTCTAGCTCGTTACCCCTTTTAAAATAGAAGTTAACTACAATAACTAACTATCCGATTTTCGTGCCAAGCTCCCACGTTCTCCACAACGTCCATTTCTGGTCAATCGTGTGTGAAATGCCCGTGGAATATTCCTTGTTACCGTTGCCAAGACCAAGTCACGTTTATTACTCCTGCGAAGTAATACAAAAATCAAATAAACAATCGTCAGTAGGAGGATCCTTAAAGTGATCCATGATCCTGATCCTGAAGCTCTTCCGAGGATCACCACCTGTCACAGAAGTAAGGATCATTAATTAGGATAACAAATAAGGATCACTAATTGTTAGAAAATCCTCCCCTAACAATTGCCCCCAAAATATAAGGAGTAATTTGTAAAATAAGCGAGTTATATTTTCTTGATCTTATCCGCAACTAACTAACGGATATATAGCCGTTGATATCGAACTAGCCGTTGCAACCGTGACGTCACAGAAGTGACAACCCTGCACGATCATGATTATAAATAGGAGATAGAGATAGGATCAAACGCATTTAAATTTTCAGAGAGACTCCCTTTATAACTGCATTCCGAAGACGATCAGGTACTCTCTCTCTCTATCTTCTTCCCTCTCTTGCTCTGTTTTCATCTCTTTCCATCAAAGATGTTGCTCCGAAATTCCCCAGCCAAGGATCACCCAAAGAACAGCCCTCCGAAAAGCCAGGGGATCATTGAAGACTCCATTAAAGAACGCTGCTGTTTCAATGATGCTCAGATCGATAGGATCAGCCACTGCTTCCCGGCGAACACCGAATTTAGGCCTTTTGACCCCAATGCCCTGAGTGATCATATCTCCGACAAGTGGGTTGCTTTCCCCGTCACCCCGTTCACCATAGGCTATACATATCCTTTTCCAACCTTCACTCAATCTTTCTTTTCCCTAACCGGCATTTCTTATATTCAAGCCATGCCGATGATTTGGAGGGTTCTGTACACCCTTGAAAGGATCATCGAGCAGGAAGGTATAGACCTAGGAATGTCAGAGCTGGGAGAGCTGTATGATCTTACTACCTTTGGTTCTCATCGCTATTTGTTTAAACGTAAACCTGGTGAGGAGCATCCGATCTTCAAAGCCACCAAAAACGATGCTAATTGGAAGCGGCGTTTCTTTTTTATCAAGAGAGATTCTATTGAGGATGGAAAGGATCTTCCCAAGAAATGGGCTACCCATGGTAGGGTGGAGGATCCTAAGAAGGATCACCAGAAACTTTCTTTTGATGTAAGGATTACTTATATTTTTGCTTTCTTATTATGCAGCTATCACCGTCTCGCACCTCAGATTGTCCCATGCTGCTAAGGAGAGGCTCCTTACTTTCAAGAAACTTGATCCTGAAACAAGAACTTTCAAGACAACAACCCAAGATTCACAGGAGGTATCCTCAGGCTCTGTCACGATGTCAAGTAAGTATCCTTGTTTAAAATTTAAATAAATAGTGAAATGTAAATTAAGAAAAGATACTTATCTTGTTTTGGTTGTGTAGGCGCTGGAAAATCCACCAAGTCTGCTTCAAAGTTCAATGTCGCTGATCTCACTACTGTCAGATCCTCCAAGAGAAAAGCTCCTACCAGTCCGACAGCTTCGGTCCCCAAGGCACCCCTCAAAGGAAAGGCAATCAAGAAGAGAAAAGCCTCTGAAGCTGAGGATCTGCAGGGTCTGCCTCTGATCCGCCACCAATTCCTCGAATACTTTAATGAGGTAAGGATCACTGTCTCTGCTCGTATATCCTGCTGACATATCCTGCTGATTTGAGGATCACTTAATCCTGACCTTATCCTTTATCCTTTTTGCAGAAATTCTCTGAGATCGAGGATTATGTTGGCCACGTTGAGGATTAGGATAAGAAGATTGCCGACCTCCAGCAGGTTGCAGTGCTTAAGGACCTTGCAATTGCTGATCTTCAGAAGGAAGTCCGGAATGCCAAACAGGAGACGGCCAAGGTGCTGATCAATGTTGACTATGAGAAACGTGAGATCACCGAAGACGCCAAAGTCTCTGCCGCCATAACAATGTACAAGACCAAGCTGCAAATGGCCTTGGAAGCTCAGGATCCTGCTTTTGACAAGAGCACCTGGGACGTTGAAGGCTGGAAGGCAAGGCTGGCTGAACTGGACGATGAAGAGGCTGAGGAGGTTGAAGAGATCCTGACAATTGAAGCTGGAGGCAAAGGTGAAGGTGGTGAAACAAGTGGAGCTGGAGGTGATAATGCAGCGAAGGTTTAGGTTGCATGATTGGGCGATGATGGACATTCTTAGACGCAGCCGGAGCCCAATTTTTAAATTTGGTAGTAACTTTTTGTGGTTGTGATGTTGAACAATTTAATGGTTTGTACTTGAACAATAGGTTTTAGGATTAAGGATCACGTATGATCCTTTGGACAATAGGCAGGATTGCAATTGGTGGAGGGATCCTCTGTTTTGGGGATGAAGCCATTGTGATCCTGCCGCCTTTATATTCCTGCACTACTTTCGAACTTATTATCATGGACACCCTTTACCTACCCCAGCGGACGGGCCACGTTTTGCTGGTAGATGCTCGGGTAGGTAATTTTGACAACCTTTTAAGGGTTAGTCTTTTGTTAATAAATAAAATCTTAATCTTTTGTCGCTTATCTTGTATTGTTATCCTTTATTTCTCAAATTCTCCTTTGTTTTGATGCACATTTATTGAATAAACAATATTGAACAAGTCAGATTAAAAATGTTTAGAGCATGATCCACGATCAAATATCCAATAGTTAACGAATCCCAAAAAGCAATATATTTTAAGGATCACAAGTCTAGTTGTCAAACTTTAAGGGTTATTCAAATAAATAATGAATAGAATTAAAAATAGTTAAGGATCATACCTGCGGATCCAAGTTAGGATCCTAACCATAATCAGGATAACTACAAAATAAACCTTAGAAAGGAGTAAGGATCAGGGATCCCTAGTTGCTTATCTTCAAAGACCTGAAATAGAGCATAACTTGGGACTAAGCCAATATAAGATAAGAATTAGCAACTGGGGACAAGCCCAAGGATAACTGGGGACAAGCCCAAGGATAACTGGGGACAAGCCCAAGGATCGTATGTAAACTGGAGTATGGCCCTAACTGGCGACTATCCAAACTTAGTGACATGAAAATGCCAAAACCTTAGCTAACGTGAAAACGTTAGAAACCTTAGCTAACGTGAAAACGTTAGAAACCTTAGGAACGGATGTATGGTACGTCTACCATTATACGTAGGATCCTAGGCATAGCCAGTACAATGGAATTATCAGCCCCTAAAACGAGTACTGGTCCCACTGCCTTGAACTATACCAGGATCATCATGCGCTACAGGCGGAACTGGGGTCAAGCCCAAATAACTGGGGTTAAACCCAAGGAACGGATTGCTTCAGCGGATAACCAGTGTTATGCTAAGGATACCTGAACTTTCAAAACTTAAACTCACATGAGAGATGGATAAAGGATACATGATCCTTATCCTTATATGAGAAAATAAAGAAATGAAATAGTTCAGGTTTAGGATATTACCTAAGTAAGGATCACCGATACTTTGAGGATCCTTTAAGGATATCCCTATCGTGAGGATCATCTGTGCCATGAGGATCCTGCTCACATGAAATATTTCTTCAAGTGGACAGCATTCCAAGCTCTTGGTAGCAAATCACCTTCCATGGTTAGCAATCTATATGCCCCTTTTCCTGCTTCAGCTTCAATCAAATAAGGGCCTTCCCATTTTGGAGCCAATTTTCCATCAGCAGGATTGGTGGTATTCTGAAATGCTTTCCTTAATACCATATCTCCAATTTGAAACCTCCTGATCCTGACATTTTTGTTGTAAGCACCAGCCATTCTTTGCTGATAACTGGCCATCCTTATCCTAGCCATATCCCTGATTTCTTCAATAGTATCCAGGTCTTGAGCCAAGTTCTCCTCATTCTCCTCAGGATCACGGGTACTTGTTCTTGCAGTTGGAACCACCATTTCTGTTGGGATCACTGATTCTGCCCCAAATACCAAAGAGAATGGCGTTTGACCAGTAGCATTCTTAGGGGTTGTCCTATCAGCCCAAAGCACATAGGGTAGTTCTTCTGCCCATTTCCCTTTCTTGGATCCAAGCTTCTTCTTCAAATTGTTGATGATGATCTTGTTGGATGATTCTGCCTGATCATTAGCTTGTGGGTGGACTGGTGTTGATGTTATCATCTTAATCCCCCAGCTGTCACAAAAGTTAGTGGTTCTGCCCCCAATAAATTGGGAACCATTATCACATATAATCTCAGAAGGAATTCCAAATCTAGTTATAATATTTCTTTTAATGAAGGATATAACTTCCTTTTCTCTGACTTGGGCAAAAGCTTCAGCCTCTATCCACTTGGAGAAGTAATCAGTCATAGCTAGCATGAATACTTTTCCACCAGGTGCCTTAGGGAGCTTACCAACTATATCCATACCCCATCTCATAAATGGCCAAGAGGAGGATATAGGATGCAATAATTCAGCTGGTTGATGAAGGATATTGCTGTGCCTCTGACAAGGATCACATCTCTTAGCATACTCCACAGCATCTCTCTTCATGGTTGGCCAGTAGTATCCTGTCCTCAGGATCCTTGAGAATAATGCCCTGCCCCCAGTGTGGTTTCCACAATCTCCTTCATGGAAGTCTTTTAAAAGTTCTTGGATTTCAGGATCCTCAATGCATCTCAAGTATGGACCTGCAAGAGATCGTCTATACAACATATTATTTAAAATTGTGAATTGAGATACCTTAATTTTGAAAGCCCTAGGGTTTTCTCCTGTAGGAATCTCTCCATGTTGTAAGTATCTCATAATTGGTGAGATCCATGATCCTGATCCTGAATGGGATTGAGTATCCTCACTAGGGATAATTGCAGAATCATTCCCTATCTCCATAACCACATGATCCTCGATAGCCGGGGTCAGGATATGGATAATAGGGATCTTGATATCCTCCGGGATCTTCAAGGATGATCCTAAGTTAGCCAATGCATCAGCTTCTGTATTATCTTCCCTTGGTACCTGTGTCAAACTAAAGGAAACAAAAGAGAGTGCCAAACTTTTGACAATCTCTAAATATTTGGTTAGCTTTTCACCTTTAACAGCATAGGATCCATTAAAGTGGTTTGTAATTAGTAATGAATCTACATGTACCTCAAGATACCTGATCCCCATATGCTTGGCAATTTGCAAACCAGCAATCAAGGCTTCATATTCAGCCTCATTGTTAGTGGTTTGGAACTCACAAGCTATAGAGTGGGGTATTATGTCCCCCTGTGGCGATTTTAGTAGTATTCCAAGCCCTGTGCCTTTGACATTTGAGGATCCATCAGTATAGAGTATCCAAGGATCCTTGGTCTCTTCTAGCTGCTGGACTTCTAACTCAGCTTCTTTTTGTAAATCACTACTTAAATCAGCCACAAAGTCAGCTAATGCTTGGGATTTGATGGCTGTCCTAGGCTCATATCTTATATCATATGCACTTAGCTTCACTGCCCACTTAGCCATCCTTCCTGACATCTCTGGTTTCCTGAGGACATTCTTAATTGGAAAATTAGTTTTAACAATGATAACATGAGTTTCAAAATAATGTCTTAACTTAGTAGACGCCATAATTAATGCTAGAATAAGCTTTTCAAGGTGTGAATACCTGGATTCGGCATCAAGTAAACTTTTACTTACATAATAGACAGGATGTTGTGTACCTTCATGATCCTTAACAAGGACCGCACTTACTGCTTTGGAGGATACTGCAAGATACAAGGATAGCACATCGCCTTTTTCTGGTTTCATCAAAGCCGGGGCTGAGGATAGGTAATCTTTGAGGGCTCTTAAAGCATTTTCATGCTTCTCAGTCCACTCAAATTTCTTGTTCTTCCTTAGGATATCATAGAATTCTTTGCACTTCTCGGAGGATTTGGATATAAATCTGTTCAAAGTTGCGATCCTGCCTGTTAGCCTTTGAACTTCCTTAGCATTGGCCGGAGATTTGATGTTCACTATTGCTTTGATTTGTTCCGGGCTAGCTTCAATGCCTCTCTTTGTCACCATATATCCTAGGAATTTACCTGCTTTAACACCAAAGTGACATTTTGAAGGATTAAGTTTCATGTTATATTTGTCAAGGATATCGAATGCTTCCTCCAAGTCTCTTAGGTGATCCTCAGCTTTTAAGGATTTTACCACCATATCATCTATGTAAACCTCCATAGTTTGTCCAATCTGATCCTTGAACATCATATTCACCAGCCTTTGATATGTTGCACCTGCATTTCTTAGTCCGAACGGCATAGCAATATAGCAGTATATACCAGTTGGAGTCATGAAGGCTGTATCCTCTTGGTCGGATGGTTCCATTTGGATTTGTTGGAATCCAGATGAAGCATCTATAAAAGTTAACAGTTCATGACCCGCAGTTGCATCCACCATGGAGTCAATGTGGGGTAATGGGAAAGGATCCTTGGGACATGCCTTGTTTAAATCGGTAAAATCGACACATACCCTCCACTTTCTGTTTTTCTTTTGGACAACAACCACATTGGCCAACCATCTTGGATACTTGACCTCCCTAATCATACCTGCCCGGAGCAATTTCTCTACCTCTTCCTGGATAATGGCATTCCTTTCCGGTGCAAACTTTCTTCTCCTTTGATGGATTGGTTTGAAGGATCTGTCAATGCCGAGTTTGTGAGTGATTACATCTTTGGATATACCAGTCATGTCTTCGTGTTTCCATGCAAAGGTAGTCTTTCTCCTTTTGAGGAAGGATACGAGGTCTTCTTTCACTTCGCCAAGGATCCCTGATCCGATATATATTTTAGATTCAGGATCATCGGGATCCATGAGGATTTCTACCACATCCTGCTCTCTTGCCTCCAAGAGGTCCCTTGGAGGATACCTTGATTGCTATTGCTCCCTTAACTTCGAGGCTGGTTTCATCGATGAAGTGTAGCAATTCTTAGCCTCCTGCTGATCACTATCAATCTTCACTATTCCCCAAGGACTAGGGAGCTTCACACATTGATGGTAGGTAGATGGGACTGCTTTCATATCGTGTATCCAAGGCCTGCCAAGGATAACATTACAACAAGATAAACAGTCAATAACACAAAATTTTTGATAAGAGTGTAAGCCTTCAATGTATATTGGGAGTTTAATGTCCCCCAGGGTATTCTTAGTTTCGCCACTAAATCCCACAAGCACAGAGGATCTTGGTATGATATCTGATTCAGGGATACCCATCTTCTTTAGAACATCAAGCTGGATAATGTTCACTGAACTTCCTCCGTCTATAAGGATCCTGCGGACAAAATGGTTAGATATGAAAAGAGTAATAACTAAACCATCGTGATGAGGATCCTGGATATCAACACGATCATCCTCATCAAAGGTTATGACTTTTCCTTCGGAGACACTTGATGTTCGAACTGGTCTTTCTCCATTATCCATTTTAGTTTCCTTTGCATGCCTTTTAGCAGCTGAGAAGGATGTGCCACAAATGTCTGATCCTCCAGAAATGAAGTTTATCACTTGTGCATCTGCTGGAGGGGCTGGAGCCTTCTTAGGGATCCTTTCAGGATCCTGAGTCTTTGACTTTTTCCTTCCCAACAATTCCTTTAGATGCCCCTTGCTCAACAAGTATCCAATTTCCTTTCTTAGTGCAATGCACTCTTCTGTGAGATGCCCAAAGTCTTCATGGTATGCACACCACTTTGATTTATCCTTAGTTGCAGCTGGCCTATCATTTTTTCTCGGCCATCTAGCTTTATCACCTAGATTCTGCATTGCAAGGATTAGTTCATTGTTATCAACAAAAAAACAATATTCAGAAATTGGAGGATAATCCTCATTATCCTCTTCTTGATCAATAGAATGCACGTTCTGGTTATCAGATCTGTTGTAGGATCTGAACTTGTTGTTCCTGAATGAGGATCCTTGCTTTTCCTGCTTTGAGGATCCTGCTAACCTCTCCTGGATCCTCTTGTCATCCTCTAGCCGAATGAACCTAAGTGCTCGGGTTCTTACCTCATCTAAATTCCTGCATGGTGTCATAACAAGATCATCATAGAACGACGAATCCCTAAGCAATCCCATTTTAAAGGCCTCAACAGCCGTGGCTATATCTAAGTTTGGAATGTCTAAGGATTCTTTACTGAATTTGGTAATGTAATCCCTTAATGATTCATTATGACCCTGGGTTATCCTATATAAATCACTAGTTAATCGTTCAAATTTTCTACTACAAGAAAACTGATTATTAAACAGGTTAACTAGATTAGCAAATGAGGTAATAGAATAGGGGGGAAGACTTAGCAGCCATTTGAGAGCTGATCCAGTGAGAGTGGATCCGAATCCCTTGCACAGGCATGCTTCCTTTAACCTTTCTGGAATTGGATTGATCTCCATCCTCTCCCTGTATTGTACTATGTGTTCTTCAGGATCCGTTGAACCATCATACAGTTTCATTGTTGGCACATGGAACCTCTTGGGTATCTCAGCATCACAGATTGGTGGTGCAAAACGAGATATCTTGTGGCTCCCATCTGCAATCTCTGGGATAGGTTTGACCACTCCTGGAACACTTGATATCATATCCTTTAGCTTTTGCAATTCTCTGGCCTTGGCATGATTGATACCTGGATCCTGCATAAGACCATGGTTAGTAGTATAAGAATTATTAAAAGTGTTACCTGCCATTGGATTCAGATTAGGAAGATTGGATGTTAATCCATGTTGGTGCATGTTTGTGACAACAGCTTAGATTTGGTCTTTGGATATCTTGTAATTAGTTATACGATAAACAGTTAGCGGGTTTAGCTTTGTAATAGTTAGTTGTAATGTTTGGGCTAACCAAACCCATACTTATAGGGATGTGGGAAACGAATTGGGCTTGTCCAATTCGCAGTCCATGTTGGAAGCCTTGGCCCAAGTAGTAACCTTGTGTTATATAAACAAGGTTAGGCTTTAGGGTTTAGGTTGATCAGTTAATCAGCTAATCAGCCAAAACAGTTTGTGTGAGAGAATTCGTGAAGGCTCTAGGGTTTGGACGAATTTGTGGTCTTGATTGATTGTAATTCGTTAAGATTGATAATCAATAAAGACCGGTTTGAAAGTGATTGCTATTCTTCTACATGTTTCTGTGATATTCTGATCAAGAGGATTCCGCACTCTTGATTGGAAAGACAATTCTGTGCAAGATCCATACGAATAGGGGACCTACAATTGGTATCAGAGCGTTAGGCTCTTGAAGGCTCGGTTCAGAATTGTGCTTGGAGAAACAGGAAGAAATTTTCGAATTTTTTAAAACCTGAAAAATTAGGGTTTTGAAATTTTCGAAATTTTTGATATAATTTTTCGAATTTGTTGGCTGTTTTGATCTTCTGGTTTGTTTGAGTGCTATTTTGCAGGTTTTAGGGTTTCCAGGAAAGTTTTTGGTTGATTGTGTGAAGAATTTTGGCTAAATTTCTTGAAGATTCGAAGACTGTTCTTCGTGTTCTTCGTGGTTTTCAATCTGTTCATCATAATTTTCGAAAATTTTGAGCTGATTAGGTTGTTTTGATTTTGTAGATTGTGTTGGAGAATCTTCAGAATATTTGATCAGATTAACTTTCCATATTTACAGGATCTGCGAAATTAACAGGCTGCGAAATTAACTGATCAGCTCAATCATCAGCGAAATTAACTGAAACCAGCAAATTTACCGGCGACGTTAAATCCAAAGGAGACTTTGGTAACCGTGTGATTGTCCACAACGAAATCATCACGGTTTTTAGCGACTTTACAGATCGTCGTAATCGAGAAATTGACTAGCGAATTTGGCAGCGATATAACCAGCGAATTTAACCAGTTCAGCGAATTTAACTGAGACCCAGCGAATTTAACTAAAACCAGCGAAATTAAGAGGTGGAATTTCAGTTGGCAAGCGTCGATAAAATCTGACTGTTTTGCAAATAGAAATTGATCCGTAGCTCATTAGACAGAACCGTTTGGACCGTTGAATTCCTTGGATTTTTAGGGTAAAAAAAAAGACTCTGGAAAATTCCGATTTCGGTTTTTGACATTATATATCATTGGATTTGTCTTTTCGAGACGATTCTAACGGTGTAAGTTAGTAACCACTGTTTTCGGAGATATTTTGTACGGTTTTACCAGTCTGTTTGCGTTAAAATGTCGAACATGACAAAATTGAATGCACCTAAGATGATGAAGGTGGAGAATTATCTTACATGGAAGGCAAACTTCAAATCCTTCATTGAATCTCAGGATGTACGTATGTGGATATGTATTGAAGATGGGTACATAAACCCTACACATGATTATGAGGGTAGACAACGTCTAACAGACTATGCGAACATGAAAGAGGGTGATAAAAAGATGTATGAGGCTGAAAAAAGAGCATTGGCTACAATAAAGACGTCATTACCTGATAGCATCAAGCATACCTTCACAAAGTACACTAATTCAAAGGATATGTGGGATGCATTACAAAAGAAATATCAGGGAAATGAGAGTGTTACTCGTGCATTCATGGCAGAGATAGTGCCAGTTGATGAGGCTGAAACTATTGTGAGTGATGCTGAAACTACTGTGAGTGATGCTGAATCTGAAGTGAAGAATGCTGAAGCAAAAGTGGATGCTGAAGTAGAGAAAGAGAGTGAAGCTGAACAGGTTGTTACTGATGAAAATACAGAAGTTCATGAGGAAAAGGTACAATCTAATTCAGTATGTTTGAGATGTCGTGAACTACAGGGTGAGGTTGACAGGTTGCGAACACAAAACCAAAGTCTGGTAAGTGAGATGTCTAACATAAAAGAAGCAAACTTTTTTGTTAAAAGGAATGAATCGTCATACTTGAAGAAAATAAAAGGTTGTGAAGCTGAAATTGAAGCTTTAACTTGCAAACTAAATGAAAAACTTCAAGTCATAGACTTAGCTCATGACATGATGGCTGAGAAAACAAAAGAGACTTCTGATAAATGCAAAGAGTTGTCAGATGCACAACTCAAAATTGTTGAACTTGAAAAGAAATTAGGTCAATTCAGAGATTCATCTTTTGTAATGAAACACATGATGGGTGGGTTAAAGAAGAGTAATGACAAGACAAGTGTGGGCTTCCAAGGCTTTAATGAAGTTCCACCTCCTCTTAGTCATAACTATTCATTCCTGCCTAGTGAAAATGAGCTAGCAGACTTTATGGCATCTACACCTAGTAGTTTCGCATCCACATCAAGTCAAGGTGATGGATCTGAGAGTGATGATGCTAAGAAGAATAATAACAGCAAACCAGTTTTGAAAAATAAAACTTCACATCCTAAGAATAAGAATCCAACTGTTTTTAAACAGATTACTTTTGTTCAAGGAAGTGACATGAAAAACGAAACCGCTGTTATTGAAAATGAATCTAATGTAGAGTTTGCTAAAAATAAAAACAAAGAAAAATCTAAATTCAAGCAAACTGAACAAGGTTCATCCAAGGGATCATCACCATCTGATAAGGGATCTACCTCAGAGACTCCAGCTAAGAAGTCTTCGAAAAAGATATCGTGCTTCAAATGTCACGTCAAGGGACATGTAGCAAGCTGCTGTCCTAACAAAAAGAGTGAAGCAAAACTTAGTGAAAAACAGAGAGGGAAATTACCAGTGAAGATGGGTGATAGTGAGGAGAAAGGATCAAATTCTCCAAAGAAATCTGCTCCTAAGCAACCAGTAAATGTTGCTGTTGGTGTAGATAAGGATGGAATAGGAACTCCACAAGTTCCACGTTTTCAAAGAAATCAACAAAGATTTCAGCCTAGATCTCCACCAGGCAGATACGAGAGACCTAGAAGCAATTTTAATGGAAATTCAAATAATTTCAGAAGTCAAGGTCAATATCAAAATCGATACCAGAATAATGGTGGTCGAACTTTTTATAACAATGGCTTTAGAAATTATAACAATCAAGCTTCTTGGAATCAATACTCAAGGTTTCAAAATCAGAATTTTCAAAGGTCAAATAGTCCAAACACATATAGGAACCCTCAGGACCAGAGACCTTATGGAAATCAAAATCAAATTCCATCAACAGGTCTAAGATCCAAGACTCCAGTTAGGAGTAATGGATATTGGATGGATGTTCCAGTAGTTGGTGAATTTGGACGACCCAAGACCATTAAGGCTTGGGTCCCCCAATCTAACTAATTTCTTAGTTGGTGAGTGCAGGAGCTGCTAAGGAGGATTATCAACTTATGTTGATAATGGCTGCTCTAGGCACATGAAGGGGGGTGTGAGATTGTTGATATATATATTGATTGATTTAAATTGAAGTTCAAAGTGCTGAGTCGACACACTAGATAACCTGGCAGATCTTTATACTAAAGCTTTTGACAGGGCTCGCTTTGAACACTTAGTCGAACTCAACGGGATGAGGAATCCTGAATAACTGGTTTTTCATAAGAATTTTTGTAAATAGTTTACTGCATTTCTTAAAAATCAAAAATAAAAAAAAAATTGAAAAATCAAAAACATAAAAAAAATAGAAAATCAAAAATGAGTTATCACTGTGTGAAAAAGAAGAAATGATAGTACATCAGCAAATTAGATTGTCACACTGAAACTGAAATTAAAATGCTTAAGTGTGATAGCAGCTTCATCATATGATGTACCAGTAGGCAAAAGCATGAAATAATCAACTTACCAATGTGATATAAACTTAAGTAAACTGTGTATGAGTGGGGAACACATCAGTGGTGTATGGTTTAATGACCTTAAATCTTGCGTTGATAGATTGCCAAAATCTGAAGTTTTGGGTCTTTATACTGTTATTTCATCTGGGGATATCTTGGCTATTCTTCTGTTCAGAACTAAAATTGTACATGACCCCAGGAAAAAACGTCACTTGGAATTAGCACATTTCTTTTTGAATGTCTGTATATGTCCCGATACACACAATTTTGATCTGATTCTGAAATCTTCTCTAAAAAAAGTCGTGTACCTCCTCTGCTGCATCCAGATATATGCTGACCTGGAGGTGCTAGGCAACGACAGCTTCTGCTGCATCCAGATACATGCTGACCTAGCTGTACGTTGTTGCGCTATAGATCTAATACACCCGAAAGAGGCCCTCTAGTGCCCAAATGAAACCCAATAAACCTATATCAAACTGAGAAAACTCATTTGATCTGTATATTATACCATCTCTCCTAAAGATCTATTCTGTTCTCTTCTCAACCTATTCCCAGTTAAGATTTCAGAAATCTGGATTGGACTTGTGAAATATGTGGTAGGGAAGATACTTGCATGATAGAGTGTGTTGTTTATATTTCCAGGATTTGATTAGTATTTATTTGGGTGTTCATTGTTAAGAAATCAAAACATGATAAAACAGATTATATGCAGACCTAGACACTGTCAGGATATCTTAAAGGATGAAATCAGTATACTCACCTACTACGATGAATCTTTGTGCATACCTTGATCGTGGGGGTATATCCTGAAGTGGGACACACTAGTATATCAGTAATAATATTACCTTAACGTATCATACGGTAATGGTACTTGAAATGTTCATGCATTTTGTTTAAGAGGACAAACATACTGGTAATCGTCTTGAACTGCTTTTCACGAAAAATTAAATAAAGAATTATATAATTGTGTGAAACAGTTTGATTGTGCTGATATGATCTTCTTACCAGTGATTCTCACAAAAATAGAGTGTTTATTGCTTTTGTATTTACTTGCTTTCAGAAAAATATAAAAATACAAAAATAGTGTCTTTTTCTATTTAAAATTCTTAACGTACGGAAAACTGTTATTCTTGGAGGAATTGTTACTGATAGGGGGAGACGGTGTTTGAAAGTGAGTTCAAAATTTTAAATCATGCGGGTTATAGGGTGTTTGATTAAAAAGTTTTGCGTGTTGGTGTTAAATTGAGAATGCTTAATCTGTGATACAATCTCTTAAAAAATAATAATTTGTTTAACTTATGTTGAAAAATTCTTATGGTTTCTCGAGATGTTTGTTTTAGAGTATACAGATTGAAGCAGTATGTTGCTGAGAAGTTGCTGTGTTGCTAAGAAGTTAAAGTGATGAGTTGCTGTGAAGATGAGAGTTTGATTGGATGCATGGTAGAACCTCCTTTCTATATTGCAGACAAAGTTGAAGAGTTTGAAGATTACTATACATATGCTGAACTAGAGTTTACTCAAACGCTAAAGTTTTTAAAGATTTGGTGATTGGATGCATCAGCTTAGGGGGAGTCTGTTGCTGACAGAAGCTATTGAAGCTGAAGCTATCCAAAGACCAAAGACAGTGCAAGACTACATGAAGATTGCAAGATGACTGAAGACAAAGTTATTTTATGAAGCTATTGTCAAGGGGGAGTTTGTTGGTGCATGTTTGTGACAACAGCTTAGATTTGGTCTTTGGATATCTTGTAATTAGTTATACGATAAACAGTTAGCGGGTTTAGCTTTGTAATAGTTAGTTGTAATGTTTGGGCTAACCAAACCCATACTTATGGGGATGTGGGAAACGAATTGGGCTTGTCCAATTCGCAGTCCATGTTGGAAGCCTTGGCCCAAGTAGTAACCTTGTGTTATATAAACAAGGTTAGGCTTTAGGGTTTAGGTTGATCAGTTAATCAGCTAATCAGCCAAAACAATTTGTGTGATTGATAATCAATAAAGACCGGTTTGAAAGTGATTGCTATTCTTCTACTTGTTTCTGTGATATTCTGATCAAGAGGATTCCGCACTCTTGATTGGAAAGACAATTCTGTGCAAGATCCATACGAATAGGGGACCTACAATCCATATTGTTGAGGCTCTGGAATGATCGAGGGACCAGTAGAAGCATTGGTCTGCATTGGAATAAAATCTCCCTGATGGACATCTGAACTTCCTGTTTGCAAACTCCTCAAGGATCCTGGCATCTGGAAGGATCCTAGAAACTGGGACGATCCTGGAACAAAGAAGGATCCCTGAACCTGGGATGATCCTGGAACAAAGGAGGATCCTTGAACCTGTGATGATCCTGGAACAAAGGAGGATCCTTGAACCTGGGATGATCCTGGAACAAAGGAGGATCCTTGAACCTGGGATGATCCTGGAACAAAGGAGGATCCTTGAATCTGCTGCATTCCTGAATATCCTCCTGAATTCGTGAGGGATCCCATATGCTGAGGATAGGATCCCGCTGGCTGGAAATATGAACCTGATGCATGGGTCACTGTTGTTGTTCTGTAGTGCACTCCTTTTGGTCCACCCACATATTGAACGTCTGGAGCCACTGATGGCTGAGAAGTAATCACCGGAGTATCAAAATTCAAGGATTTCGGCACCAGTGGGGAATGATCCTCTGTCGTTGTCTTTTGTTTCTTGAGATCTCCGATTTCTTTGAGAATCCTCTCATTGGTCTTATCCTGTTGCCGTATCTGATCCTTCATCTGCAAAATCAAAGTAAACATGTCACTAGTAGTGGGAGTGTAAGAAGCAGAAGAAGTTGGAGGTTTTGAGAAAATGGGAGTTGATTTCTTCGCAGCATTCTCAGCATTCTTCTGGGATCCAGAAGGTGGTGGAGGCAAAGGAGGAACGCCTTGAGAAGAAGTGAATGAGGGCATCAAATTTGAAGCATTCTTCGCTGAGGAAGCCATTTGCTTAGTTGTAGTGAACTGAAATGAGCACAGAAATGCGAATTTTTCTAAGGACGAAGCACCAATTGCCCCACGGTGGGCGCCAAACTGTTTTGGTCAAAAATCTGTTGAGGATATTGCAACCAAACTTTCTGTTATGGGGGATGATGCTAATAATGTAGAACAATAACAAGGATCACTTCAATGTAAATTGCACAAATGACACAAGGATTTATACGGGGAAAAAGCCCTTGATCAAGAGTTGATCTCCGGCAAAAAAAACCCCGGGTGATGGAAACTACCGATCACCAAGCTCAAATAAATGAATAAATGTTTACAACTTCGGATAGTAACGAGCTAGGTACAAAGATCACTATCGTGAAATGTGCAAAGGTGAGTGAAAATGAATGAATGTTCGTCGAGAGCTTCAAGTGTGCGAGTATATGAGAGTGTGTAGCTGAGAAATGACTAAGTGTTCTAATTCTAGCTCGTTACCCCTTTTAAAATAGAAGTTAACTACAATAACTAACTATCCGATTTTCGTGCCAAGCTCCCACGTTCTCCACAACGTCCATTTCTGGTCAATCGTGTGCGAAATGCCCATGGAATATTCCTTGTTACCCGTTGCCAAGACCAAGTCACGTTTATTACTCCTGCGAAGTAATACAAAAATCAAATAAACAATCGTCAGTATGAGGATCCTTAAAGTGATCCATGATCCTGATCCTGAAGCTCTTCTGAGGATCACCACCTGTCACAGAAGTAAGGATCATTAATTAGGATAACGAATAAGGATCACTAATTGTTAGAAAATCCTCCCCTAACAGTATTTCCCTTAAAAGCATTTGGTTTGTTTCCTGTTACTGCCTCATTTGTTCCTGCACACTTCCAAATAAGGTTAGAATTTCATCATTAGAAGCCAAAACAGGAGCAGATTCCTGAACACTGCGAGTAGGGATGATATCCTGAGGTCTTGATGAAGCTGTCATCCTTGGAGGAGGTTGTGGAAGCACCGAACCGGTAGTAGCAGAAGTCGTAGCAGACACAGTGGAGGAAATCATGTTTGATCTTGAGGCCATTGTAAATAATATGGCAAAAAGTTTTGAAAATAGAAAACCGATTAGCGATTTCACAAAAAAAAATTAGTAAAGAGAGCACCACTTGCCCCACGGTGGGCGCCAAATTGTTTTGGTAAAAAATTACCGAAGCAATTAAGTGATCAAATTAGTAAAGTGAGGTAGTGTGCTAAAATGGGTGTTGAAAATATGCTGGTTAAGTTGTTTATGAAAACAGTTTTCAGGATACGGCTCAGGATATTGAGCTGTATCTACGATCAAACAATGAGCAAATAATGAGCAAAAAGTAAAGTAAACGACACGAGATGTACGAGGAAAGCCCTTGATCAATCTAGATCGCCGGCATAAAACCTCGGGAGCTGAAAATCGCAGCTGCCTTGTTTTTCTTATTGCTTAAACTTCAGGATACAGTGCAGGATATAGACCAGATCGCTATGTGTTACAACGTTTTTGTGTGAGAGTGAAAGCTTGCTAGAGAGTGAGTGTTAGAGTGTAATGAGTGCGAAAAAAGTGATGTCCTATTTGATCTGGTATACCCACCTATTTATAGTAATGAATTACGAACAATAATCCCTACAAATATGGGGTACTCCGAATATTCCATTGTGAACGTTATTGACCGAGTAATACGGCTTCAACGTCTTCATTTGAATGACTTGGACCGAGTCTTCTGCGGAATGAGTCTTCGTGAACGTTGATAGCTTCTAATCCACGTACCTGCACGTAATCCGTTAGTAATCCTGAGGATACCATTCAGGATGTTACCAATATCCTGAATCAGCATCCCGGACGTAAACAGATACTATATAATCAAGATATAAACCAAGATATTTTCCAGGATATGGGCTCAGAATTTCACCCATAACAGTACTCTATATCCATTCCCCACTTCATGAATGGCCAAGGGGAAACAATAGGATATAGTGGTTCAGCAGGCTGATGTAATATATTACTATATCTTTGATATGCATCACACCTTCAAGCATATTCTGTAGCATCTTTCCTCATCGTTGGCCAATAATATCCTGTTCTTAATACTTTCGAGAATAACGACATGCCCCCAGTATGGTTACCACAGTCCCCTTCGTGAATATCCTGAAGTACTTCTTTGGTTTAAGGATCCTCCAAGCATCTCTGATATGGTCCTGCAAGATATTTCTTATACAAAACATTATTTATAAGAGTGAATCGTGATACCTTCATTCTAAAGGCCTTAGGATTTTCATCCTTTGGAATGTGCCCTTCCTTGAAATATTTCATGATCGGAGCCGTCCAGGACTTAGGATCCTCCTCAGGATACTCATCACTAGGATCCTGAACACTTATTACCTCCATATCCTGAGAATCCATCGCAGGATATAGGACATGTAATATTGGTATTTGGGTTCCTTCCGGTATCCTGACTGATGATCCTAGATTTGCCAATGCATCAGCTTCAACATTATCCTCTCTGGGTACCTGTTCAAGTGTAAAAACATCGAAATATCCTGCTAATTTTTTAACAAATTCAAGATATTCAGCTAGCTTTTCACCTTTTACTTCATAAGATCCATTGAAATGGTTAGTAATCAACAGGGAATCAACAAATACTTGTAAATTCTTGATATTTATACTCTTAGCCAATTCTAATCCTGCAATTAAAGCTTCATATTCTACTTCATTATTAGTGGCAGGAAATTCACATTTAATAGCCTGGGGTAATATGTCCCCCTGTGGTGATTTTAGTAGTATACCTAAACCTACACCTCTTACGTTGGATGCACCATCAGTATATAGTGTCCAGGATTCTATGTTTTCTCCTAGTTGTTGCACTTCTAGGTCTACTTCATTTTGAATATCACTACTGAAATCAGCCACAAAGTTAGCTAAAGCCTGAGACTTTATGGCATTTCTAGGTTCATACACTAGATCATAGGCACTTAATCTTACTGACCATTTGGCCATCCTACCTAACATCTCGGGCTTCCTAAGCACATTTTTAACAGGATAGTTAGTTTTAACATGAATCCTATGTGTTTCAAAGTAATGTCTAAGTTTCGTTGATGCCATAACTAAGGCCAATATCAATTTTTCTAAATGAGAATATCTAGTTTCAGCATCTAATAAACTTTTACTAACATAATAAACAAGATACTGCTGACCTTCATGATCCTTTACAAGTACAGCACTTACTGCATTCCCTGATACTGCAAGATACAGGGATAATGGTTCACCATCCTCCGGCTTAATCAACAGAGGTGCAGTTGAAAGATACTGCTTCAAATCCTGCAAGGCTGTCTCATGCTTCTCTCCCCATTCGAATTTCTTATTCGTCTTCAGGATATCATAAAATTCCTTGCATTTTTCTGAGGATCTTGAGATAAATTTGTTTAATGCTGCTACTCGCCCTGTTAATCGTTGAACGTCTTTCATATTTGAAGGTGACTTGATATCCAAGATAGCTTTAATCTGCTCCGGGCTTGCCTCTATCCCTCTTTTCATCACCATGTATCCTAGAAACTTTCCTGCCCCCATTCCAAAATGGCATTTAGCAGGATTTAATTTCATGTTGTACTGGTCTAGGATATCAAATGCTCCTTTAATATCCTGGAGGTGATCCTCAGCCTTCTTGGATTTTACTACCATATCATCGATGTACACCTCCATGGTGTCCCCCAGTTTGTCTTTAAACATCATGTTTACCAATCTCTGGTATGTTACACCTGCATTTTTCAAACCAAAAGGCATAGCAGTATAACAATAAATACATGTTGGTGTCACGAAGGCAGTATCCTTGTAGGTCCACCCGGAGGATCGAGTCAACCTCTATTCCTGTTTTCCGACAAACCCGAGAGTGCGGAATCCATACGGGTAAGTTAAACCAAGTTACGAACATGTAAGACACAAGATTCACCGATTAACACTCCAATGTATTAATCTAGAAAATGGTTACAAAGCAATGTTTACAAGATGCTCTCATAAACTCTCTGTGTGTGTGTGTGTGTTTACAGTGTGTTCGCTCAAAGTCTATGCAGACTCGTTTCACTCTGTGTGTTCTCAGTGTTTCTTTCTGTTGTATGTGTTTATATAGTGAAGCCATGATGAAATCAAGTGGCCCACGAAATCACATTGATGAAATCCATCATCATTGACGAAATCCGGTGATTTCCTCACAAGGGGATTTAATCACAAGTGGATTTCACCACAAGGGTATTTCGCCACATATGGGATTTCGCCTACAGTGTTTGGGCTTGGGCTTCTTCAATGTTGGGCCAAACACTAAACATATTAAACACAGAAACTATAAACTAAAATGCAAACTGCACACACGCAATTGCATTTACATCAAACGTTTACGAAGTCAATCGCATACCGAGTCAAGACAGGAGGATGTCTTGACCACGGCCTTCACTTCGTAGCCGAGTCGAACCGAGCCGAGCCGTATCCACATAATATGTGTTTTGGTCAAAAATCAAGCAAAGATAATGTAACCAAATCTTTTGTAGTGAGGTGTGATGCTTGAATCAATGAACAATATTAAGGATCACTCAGAAATGAAATGAACAGATGACACAGAGATTTATACGAGGAAAAAGCCCTTGATCACGAGTTGATCTCTGGCACAAAAAACCTCGGGTGATGGAAACTACCGATCACCAACTAAGATTAAATAAAGGTAAGTTTACAACTCGGGATGATAACAAGTTTATTACAAGGATCACTAGTGTGTAATGTGCAAAAAAGTGTATGAAATCACCAAGTATTGCTTGAGAGCTGACTGAGAGCTGTTACGAGTGTGAGTGTATGCCAAAATTAGCTAAGTGTTTTTTTTATCAAGCTTGTTATCCCCATTTAAATTAGAAAATAACTAGTCTAACTAACTATCCGCAATTTGTGCACTCTCCCCACGATCTCCATAACGTTCACAATGGTTAAGGACGTGCGGAATATTGAGGGAATATACTCCAGGAATTTCGGTGAGACTTGGTCCATACTCTTGTTCCTGCAAAACAAGCTCACGTACAAGGAAGACAATTGTTAGTAGTAGGATAACAACAGTGATCCTGAATCATGATCCTGCAACACCTGCTGAGGATCCTTAATTCAAACAGAATTGAGGATCCATGATCCTGACAGCTCTTGAGGATCCGTGATCCTTAGGATTTAGAAATCCTCCCCTAACAATTTCCCCCAAAATATAAGGAGTAAATTGTAATTTAACGAGTTATATTTTCATGATCTTATCCGCAACAAACTAACGGATATATAGTCGTTACATCCTGACTAGCCGTTGTAGATCTTACGTCATCTGAAGCGACATCCCTGCAAATCATGATTATAAATTGAAGTTAGAGATAAGGATCAGTGTGCATTTAAATTCGAGCAAGACTCCCTTTAAATCCACATTCGAAGATCAATCAGGTATCTATCTCTTCTCTTTTTCTCTTCATCTTCTTCTTGCTCTGTTCTTCTTCCTTTTCTGAATCACAATGAAGCTAAGATCATCCCCTGCTAAGGATCATAGAAAAGACAGTCCTTTAAAAAGCCAAGGGATCATTGAAGACTCTCCGAAGGAACATTGCTTCTTTACCGATCCTGAAATCAACAGGATTCGCCATTGCTTTCCGGCGAGCACTGTTTTCAAACCCTTTGACCCTACCGTCCGGAGTGACTTTGTCTCTGAAACATGGGTTGCCTTTCCAGTTACCCCTTTCTCGATAGGATACTCCTATCCTTTTCCTGATCTTACCCAATCCTTCTTCTCCCTTACCGGCATATCCTATGTCCAGGCTATGCCAATGATGTGAAGGGTTCTATTTACCCTTGAGATGATCATTGAGCAGGAGGATATTGAGTTGGGAATGTCGGAGTTGTCTGAACTATACAACCTTGTGAGCCACGGTTCACACCGCTTTCTATTCAAACATAAACCCGGTGAACCTCATCCAATATTGAAAACCACCAAGAACGATAACAAGTGGAAGAAACGTTTTTTCTTCGTCAGGATGGGTTCCATCCCTGATGGGAAGGATCTTCCAAGAAAATGGGTCACTCATGGTAGGATAGAGGATCCTTATAGAAGGATCATAGGATAACCTGTTTCTGTTGAGGATCACTAACCCCTTTGTTTCTCTTTTGCAGCTATTTCCGTTTAACACATTATTACATCACCTGCAACAAAGGAAAGGCTTGCTGCTTTCCGGAGACTTGATCCTGCTGTAAGATCATTCCAAGCAAGTACCAAGGATTTTCAAGAAGTATCCTCAGGCTCTGTCACAATGTCAAGTAAGCATCCATGTTTGTATATAATTAAATGTTAAAACGTAAATAAAACAAGAATACTTATCTTTTGTTTTGGATGGATAGGTGCAGGAAAATCCTCAAGGTCTGCCACCCACTTTAGTGTCACCGATCTTACTACTGTTGCTCCCAGGTCTGGGAAGAAGAAGACTGCTGCCAGCCCGAGTGCTGTTTTGGTCAAAAAATCTGTTGAGGATATTGCAACCAAACTCAATGTTACGGGGTATGATGCTAACAATGTAGAACAATAACAAGGATCACTTCAATGTAAATTGCTGAAATGACACAAGGATTTATACGGGGAAAAAGCCCTTGATCAAGAGTTGATCTCCGGCACAAAAAACCCCGGGTGATGGAAACTACCGATCACCAAGCTCAAATAAATGAATGAATGTTTACAACTTCGGATAGTAACGAGCTAGGTACAAGGATCACTATCGTGAAATGTGTAAATGTGAGTGAAAACAAATGTATGTTCGTCGAGAGCTTCAAGTGTGCGAGTATATGAGTGTGTGTAGCTGTCAAAATGGCTAAGTGTTTTTCTACTAGCTCGTTACCCCTTTTAAAATAGAAATTTAACTACCAAACTAACTATCCGACTTTTGTGCCAAGCCCCCATGTTCTCCATAACGTCCATTTTTGGCCAAGCACGTGCAGAATAGTTTGGGAATATTCTCCAGGAATGTCGCCAAGACTTGGTCAAGCTTGTTATACCTGCGAGATAGTACAAGGAATAAGTAAACAATCGTCAGTACGAGGATCCTTAAAGTGATCCATGATCCTGATCCTGAAGCTCTTCTGAGGATCACCACCTGTCACAGAAGTAAGGATCACTAATTAGGATAACGAATAAGGATCACTAATTGTTAGAAAATCCTCCCCTAACAATTGCCCCCAAAATATAAGGAGTAATTTGTAAAATTAGCAAGTTGTGTTTTCTTGATCTTATCCGCAACTAACTAACGGATATATAGCCGTTGATATCGAACTAGCCGTTGCAATCATGACGTCACAGAAGTGACAATCCTGCAGAATCATAATTATAAATAGAGATATAGATAGGATCAAATGCATTTAAATTTTCAGAGAGACTCCCTTTATAATCTGCATTCCGAAGACGATCAGGTATTCTCTCTCTCTATCTTCTTCCCTCTCCTGCTCTGTTTTCGTCACTTTCCATCAAAGATGTTACTCCGAAATTCCCCAGCCAAGGATCACCCAAAGAACAGTCCTCCGAAAAGCCAGGGGATCATTGAAGACTCCATTAAAGAACGCTGCTGCTTCAATGATGCTCAGATAGATAGGATCTGCCACTGCTTCCCGGCGAACACCGAATTTAGGCCTTTTGACCCCAATGCCCTGAGAGATCATATCTCCGATAAGTGGGTTGCTTTCCCCGTCACTCCTTTCACCATAGGCTATATATATCCTTTTCCAGCCTTCACCCAATCTTTCTTTTCCCTAACCGGCATCTCTTATGTCCAAGCCATGCCGATGATTTGGAGGGTTTTGTACACCCTTGAAGGGATCATCGATCAGGAGGGAATAGATCTAGGAATGACAGAGCTGGGAGAGTTGTATGATCTTACCACCTTTGGCTCTCATCGTTATTTGTTTAAACGTAAACCCGGTGAGGAACACCCGATCTTCAAAGCCACCAAGAATGATGCTAATTGGAAACGGCGTTTCTTCTTTGTCAAGAGAGATTCCATCGAGGATGGAAAGGATCTACCTAAAAAATGGGCTACCCATGGTAGGGTGGAGGATCCTGAGAAGGATCACCATGAACTTTCTTTTGATGTAAGGATAACTTATATTTTCGCTTTCTTTTTATGCAGCTATCACCGTCTCACACCTCAAACTGTCTGCTGCTGCTAAGGAAAGGCTCCTTGCCTTCAAGAAACTTGATCCTGAGACAAGAACTTTCAAGACAACAACCCAAGATTCACAGGAGGTATCCTTAGGCTCTGTCACAATGTCAAGTAAGTATCCTTGTTTAAAATTTAAATAAATAGTGAAATATGAATTAAGAAAAGATACTTATCTTGTTTTGGTTGTGTAGGTGCTGGAAAATCCACCAAGTCCGCTTCCAAGTTTAATGTTGCTGATCTCACCACTGTCAGATCCTCCAAGAGAAAAGCTCCTACCAGTCCGACAGCTTCGGTCCCCAAGGCACCCCTCAAAGGGAAGGCAATTAAGAAGAGAAAAGCCTCTGAAGCTGGGGATCTGCAGGGTCTGCCTCTGATCCGTCATCAATTCCTTGAGAACTTTAATGAGGTGAGGATCACTGTCTTTGCTCGTATATCCTGTTGACATATCCTGCTGGTATATCCTGCTGATTACTTGATCCTGACCTTATCCTTTTTACAGAAATTCGCTGAGATTGAGGACTATGTGGGCCACGTTGAGGATCAGGATAGGAAGATTGCCGGTCTCCAGCAGGTTGCGGTGTTAAAGGATCTCACAATTGCTGATCTTCAGAAGGAAGTCCGGGATACCAAACAGCAGATGGCCAAGGTGCTGGTTAATGTTGACTATGAGAAGAGTGAGATCACCGAAGATGCCAAAGTCTCTGCCGCCATCACAATGTACAAGACCAAGCTTCAAATGGCCTTGGAAGCTCAGGATCCTGCTTTTGACAAGAGCACCTGGGATATTGAAGGTTGGAAGGCAAGGCTGGCTGAACTGGACGATGAAGAGGCTGAGGAGGTTGAAGAGATCCTGACAATTTAAGCTGGAGGCAAAGGTGAAGGTGGTGAAACAAGTGGAGGTGGAGGTGACAATGCAGCGAAGGTTTAGGCTGCATGATTGGGCGATGAAGGACATTTCTAGACGTAGCCGGAGCCCAATTTTTTAAATCTGGTGGTAGTTTTTTTTTTGTGGTTAAGATGTTTAAAACAATGATGGTCTGTACTGAACAATAGGTTTTAGGATTAAGGATCATGTATGATCCTTTGGACAATAGGCAGGATTGCAGTTGGTGGAGGGATCCTCTGTTTGGGGGATGAAGCCATTGTGATCCTGCCGCCTTTATATTCCTGCACTACTTTTGAACTTAGTATCATGGACACCCTTTACCTACCCCAGCGGACGGGCCACGTTTTGCTGGTAGATGCTCGGGTAGGTAATTTTGACAACCTTTTAAGGGTTAGTCTTTTGTTAATAAATAAAATCTTAACCTTTTGTCGCTTATCTTGTGTTGTTATCCTTATGTTTCTTTGATTTTCCTTTGTTTTGATACACACTTATTGAATAAACAATTTTGAACAAGCTAGACTGAAAATGTTTAGGATATGATCCATGATCAGATATCCTTTAGTTAAAGAATTTTACAAAGCGATATGTTTTAAGGATCACAAGTCTAGTTGTCAAACTTTAAGGGTTATTCAAATAAATAATGAATAGAATAAAAAATAGTTAAGGACCATACCTGGGGGTCCAAGTTAGGATCCTAACCATAATAAGGATAACTGTAAAATAAACCTTAGAATAAAGTAAGGATCAAGGATCCCTAGTTGCCTATCTTCAAGGACATGAAATAGAGCATAACTTGGGACTAAGCCAATATAAGAAAAGAGTTAGTAACTGGGGACAAGCCCAAGGATAACTGGGGACAAGCCCAAGGATAACTGGGGACAAGCCCAAGGATAACTGGGGACAAGCCCAAGGATCGTATGTAAACTGGAGTATGGCCCTAACTGGCGACTATCCAAACTTAGTGACATGAAAATGCCAAAACCTTAGCTAACGTGAAAACGTTAGAAACCTTAGCTAACGTGAAAACGTTAGAAACCTTAGGAACGGATGTATGGTACGTCTACCATTATACGTAGGATCCTAAGCATAGCCAGTACAATGGAATTATCAGCCCCTAAAATGAGTACTGGTCCCAATGCCTTGAACTATACCAGGATCATCGTGCGCTACAGGCGGAACTGGGGTCAAGCCCAAATAACTGGGGCTATAACCAAGGAACGGATTGCTTCAGCGGATAACCAATGTTATGCTAAGGATACCTGAACTTTCAAAACTTAAACTCACGTGAGAGACGGATAAAGGATACATGATCCTTATCCTTATATGGGAAAATAAAGAAATGAAATAGTTCAAGTTTAGGATATTACCTAAGTAAGGATCACTGATACTTTGAGGATCCTTTAAGGATATCCCTATCGTGAGGATCATCTATGCCATGAGGATCCTGCTCACATGAAATATTTCTTCAAGTGGACAGCATTCCAAGCTCTTGGTAGCAAATCACCTTCCATGGTTAGCAATCTATATGCCCCCTTTCCTGCTTCAGCTTCAATCAAATAAGGGCCTTCCCATTTTAGAGCCAATTTTCCATCAGCAGGATTGGTGGTATTTTGGAATGCTTTCCTTAATACCATATCTCCGACTTGAAACCTCCTGATCCTGACATTTTTGTTGTAAGCACCAGCCATTCTTTGCTGATAACTGGCCATCCTTATCCTAGCCATATCCCCGATTTCTTCAATAGTATCCAGGTCTTGAGCCAAGTTCTCATCATTCTCCTCAGGATCACGGGTACTTGTTCTTGCAGTTGGAACCACCATTTCTGTTGGGATCACTGATTCTGCCCCAAATACCAAAGAGAATGGCGTTTGACCAGTAGCATTCTTGGGGGTTGTCCTATCAGCCCAAAGCACATAGGGTAGTTCTTCTGCCCATTTCCCTTTCTTGGATCCAAGCTTTTTCTTCAAATTGTTGATGATGATCTTGTTGGATGATTCTGCCTGACCATTAGCTTGTGGGTGGACTGGTGTTGATGTTATCATCTTAATCCCCCAGCTGTCACAAAAGTTAGTGGTTCTGCCCCCAATAAATTGGGAACCATTATCACATATAATCTCAGAAGGAATTCCAAATCTAGTTATAATATTTCTTTTAATGAAGGATATAACTTCCTTTTCTCTGACTTGGGCAAAAGCTTCAGCCTCTATCCACTTGAAGAAGTAATCAGTCATAGCTAGCATGAATACTTTTCCACCAGGTGCCTTAGGGAGCTTTCCAACTATATCCATACCCCATCTCATAAATGGCTAAGAGGAGGATATAGGATGCAATAATTCAGCTGGTTGATGAAGGATATTGTTGTGTCTCTGACAAGGATCACATCCCTTAGCATACTCCACAGCATCTCTCTTCATGGTTGGCCAGTAGTATCCTGTCCTCAGGATCCTTAAGAATAATGCCATGCCCCCAGTGTGGTTTCCACAATCCCCTTCGTGGAAGTCTTTCAAAACTTCTTGGATTTCAGGATCCTCAATGCATCTCAAGTATGGTCCTGCAAGAGATCGTCTATACAACATATTATTTAAAATTGTGAATTGAGATACCTTAGATTTGAAAGCCCTAGGGTTTTCTCCTGTAGGAATCTCTCCATGTTGTAAGTATCTTATAATTGGTGAGATCCATGATCCTGATCCTGAATGGGATTGAGTATCCTCACTAGGGATAATTGCAGAATCATTCCCTATCTCCATAGTCTGGTGATCCTCGATAGCCGGGGTCAGGATATGGATAATAGGGATCTTGATATCCTCTGGGATCTTCAAGGATGATCCCAAGTTAGCCAATGCATCAGCCTCTGTATTTTCTTCCCTTGGTACCTGCGTTAAACTAAAGGAAACAAAAGAGAGTGCCAAACTTTTGACTATCTCCAAATATTTGGTTAGCTTTTCACCTTTAACAGCATAGGATCCATTAAAGTGGTTTGTAATTAACAAAGAATCTACATGTACCTCAAGATACCTGATTCCTATATGCTTAGCAATTTGCAAACCAGCAATTAAGGCTTCATATTCAGCCTCATTGTTAGTGGTTTGGAACTCACAAGCTATAGAGTGGGGTATTATGTCCCCCTGTGGAGATTTTAGTAGTATTCCAAGCCCTGTGCCTTTGACATTTGAGGATCCATCAGTATAGAGTATCCAAGGATCCTTGGTCTCTTCTAGCTGCTGGACTTCTAACTCAGCTTCTTCTTGTAAATCACTACTGAAATCAGCCACAAAGTCAGCTAATGCTTGGGATTTGATGGCTGTCCTAGGCTCATATCTTATATCATATGCACTTAGCTTCACTACCCACTTAGCCATCCTTCCTGACATCTCTGGTTTCCTGAGGACATTCTTAATTGGAAAATTAGTTTTAACAATGATAACGTGAGTTTCAAAATAATGTCTTAACTTAGTAGATTCCATAATTAATGCAAGAATAAGCTTTTCAAGGTGTGAGTACCTGGATTCGGCATCAAGTAAACTTTTACTTACATAATAGACAGGATGTTGTGTACCTTGATGATCCTTAACAAGGACCGCACTTACTGCTTTCGAGGATACTGCAAGATACAAGGATAGCACATCGCCTTTTTCTGGTTTCATCAAAGCCGGGGCCGAGGATAGGTAATCTTTGAGGGCTCTTAAAGCATTTTCATGCTTCTCCGTCCACTCAAATTTCTTGTTCTTCCTTAGGATATCATAGAATTCTTTACACTTCTCGGAGGATTTGGATATAAATCTGTTCAAGGCTGCTATCCTGCCTGTTAGCCTTTGAACATCCTTAGCATTGGCCGGGGATTTGATATTCACTAAGGCTTTGATTTGTTCTGGGCTAGCTTCAATGCCTCTCTTTGTCACCATATATCCTAAGAATTTACCTGCTTTAACACCAAAGTGACATTTTGAAGGATTAAGCTTCAGGTTATATTTGTCAAGGATATCGAATGCTTCCTCCAAGTCTCTTAAGTGATCCTCAGCTTTCAAGGATTTTACCACAATATCATCTATGTAAACCTCCATTGTTTGTCCAATCTGATCCTTGAACATCATATTCACCAGCCTTTGATATGTTGCACCTGCATTTCTTGGTCCGAACGGCATAGCAATATAGCAGTATATACCAGTTGGAGTCATGAAGGCTGTATCCTCTTGGTCAGATGGTTCCATTTGGATTTGTTGGAATCCAGATGAAGCATCCATAAAAGTTAACAGTTCATGACCCGCAGTTGCATCCACCATGGAGTCAATGTGGGGTAATGGTAAAGGATCCTTGGGACATGCCTTATTTAAATCGGTAAAATCGACACATACCCTCCACTTTCCATTTTTCTTTTGAACAACAACCACATTGGCCAACCATCTTGGATACTTGACCTCTCTAATCATACCTGCCCGGAGCAATTTCTCTACCTCCTCCTGGATAATGGCATTCCTTTCCGGTGCAAACTTTCTTCTCCTTTGATGGATTGGTTTGAAGGATCTGTCTATCCCGAGTTTGTGAGTGATTACATCTTTGGATATACCAGTCATGTCTTCATGTTTCCATGCAAATGTAGTCTTTCTCCTTTTGAGGAAGGATATGAGGTCTTCTTTCATTTCGCCAAGGATCCCTGATCCGATATAGATTTTGGATTCAGGATCATCAGGATCCATGAGGATTTCTATCACATCCTGCTCTCTTGCCTCCAAGACATCCCTTGGAGGATACTTTGATTGCTATTGCTCCCTTGACTTCGAAGCTGGTTTCATCGATGAAGTGTAGCAATTCTTAGCCTCCTGCTGATCACTATCAATCTTCACTATTCCCCAAGGACTAGGGAGCTTCACACATTGATGGTAGGTAGATGGGACTGCTTTCATATCGTGTATCCAAGGCCTGCCAAGGATAACATTACAACAAGATAAACAGTCAATAACACAAAATTTTTGATAAGAGTGTAAGCCTTCAATATATATTGGGAGTTTAATGTCCCCCAGGGTGTTCTTAGTTTCGCCAGTAAATCCCACGAGCACGGAGGATCTTGGTATGATATCTGATTCAGGAATTCCCATCTTCTTCAGAACATCAAGCTGGATAATGTTCACTGAGCTTCCTCCGTCTATAAGGATCCTGCGGACAAAATGGTTAGAAATGAAAAGAGTAATAACTAAACCATCGTGATGAGGATCCTGGATATCAACTCGATCATCCTCATCGAAGGTTATGACTTTTCCTTCGGAGACACTTGATGTTCGAACAGGTCTTTCTCCATTATCCATTTTAGTTTCCTTTGCATGCCTTTTAGCTGCTGAGAAGGATGTGCCGCAAATGTCTGATCCTCCAGAAATAAAGTTTATCACTTGTGCATCTGCTGGAGGGGCTGGAGCCTTCTTAGGGATCCTTTCAGGATCCTGAGTCCTTGACTTTTTTCTTCCCAACAATTCTTTTAGATGCCCCTTGCTCAACAAGTATCCAATTTCCTTTCTTAGTGCAATTCATTCTTCTGTGAGGTGCCCAAAATCTTCATGGTATGCACACCACTTTGATTTATCCTTAGTTGCAGCTGGCCTATCATTTTTTCTGGGCCATCTAGCTTTATCACCTAGACTCTGCATCGCAAGGATTAGTTCATTGTTATCAACACTAAAACAATATTCAGAAATTGGAGGATAATCCTCATCATCCTCTTCTTGATCAATAGAATGCACGTTCTGATTATCAGATCTGTTGTAGGATCTGAACTTGTTGTTCCTGAATGAGGATCCTTACTTATCCTGCTTTGAGGATCCTGCTAACCTCTCCTGGATCCTCTTGTCATCTTCTAGTCGAATGAACCTAAGTGCTCGGGTTCTTACCTCATCTAAGTTCCTGCATGGTGTCATAACAAGATCATCATAGAAAGACGAATCCCTAAGCAATCCCATTTTAAAGGCCTCAACAGCCGTGGCTATATCTAAGTTGGGAATGTCTAAGGATTCTTTACTGAATTTGGTAATGTAATCCCTTAATGATTCATTATGACCCTGGGTTATCCTATATAGATCACTAGTTAATCGTTCAAATTTCCCACTACAAGAAAACTGATTATTGAACAAGTTAACTAGGTTAGCAAATGAGGTAATAGAATAGGGAGGAAGACTTAGCAGCCATTTGAGAGTTGATCCAGTAAGAGTGGATCCGAATCCCTTGCACAGGCATGCTTCCTTTAACCTTTCTGGGATTGGATTGATCTCCATCCTCTCCCTGTATTATGCTATGTGTTCTTCAGGATCCGTCGAACCATCATATAGCTTCATTGTTGGCACATGGAACCTCTTGGGTATCTCAGCATCACAAATTGGTGATGCAAAACGAGATATCTTGTGGCTCCCATCTGCAATCTCTGGGATAAGTTTGACCACTCCCGGCACACTTGATATCATATCCTTTAGCTTTTGCAATTCTCTGGCCATGGCATGATTGATACCTGGATCCTGCATAAGACCATGGTTAGTAGTATGAGAATTATTAAAAGTGTTACCTCCCATTGGATTCAAGTTAGGAAGAATGGATGTTAATCCATATTGTTGGGGCTCTGGGATGATCGAGGGACCAGTAGAAGCATTGGTCTGCATTGGAATAAAATCTCCCTGATGGACATCTGAACTTCCTGTTTGCAAACTCCTCAAGGATCCTGGCATCTGGAAGGATCCCTGAAATTGGGACGATCCTGGAACAAAGGAGGATCCTTGAACCTGGGATGATCCTGGAACAAAGGAGGATCCTTGAACCTGGGATGATCCTGGAACAAAGAAGGATCCTTGAACCTGGGATGATCCCGGAACAAAGGAGGATCCTTGAACCTGGGATGATCCTGGGACAAAGGAGGATCCTTGAACCTGGGATGATCCTGGAACAAAGGAGGATCCTTGAACCTGGGATGATCCTGGAACAAAGGAGGATCCTTGAACCTGGGATGATCCTGGAACAAAGGAGGATCCTTGAACCTGGGATGATCCTGGAACAAAGGAGGATCCTTGAACCTGGTGCATTCCTGAATACCCTCCTGAATTCGTGAGGGATCCCATATGCTGAGGATAGGATCCTGCTGGCTGGAAATATGAGCCTGCTGCCTGGGTGATTGTTGTTGTTCCGTAGTGCACTCCTTTCGGTCCACCCACATATTGAACGTCTGGAACCACTGATGGCTGAGAAGTAATCACCGGAGTATCAAAATTCAAGGATTTCGGCACCAGTGGGGAATGATCCTCTGCCGTTGTCTTTTGTTTCTTGAGATCTCCGTTTTCTTTGAGAATCCTCTCATTGGTCTTATCCTGTTGCCGTATCTGATCCTTCATCTGCAAAATTAAAGTAAACATATCACTAGTAGTGGGAGTGTAAGAAGCAGAAGAAGTTGGAGGTTTTGAGAAAATGGGAGTTGGTTTCTTCGCAGCATTCTCAGCATTCTTCTGGGATCCAGAAGGTGGTGGAGGCAAAGGGGGAACGCCTTGTGAAGAAGTGAATGCGGGCATCAAATTTGAAGCATTCTTCGCTAAGGAAGCCATTTGCTTGATTGTAGTGAACTGAAATAAGCACAGAAATGCAAATTTTTCTAAGGATGAAGCACCAATTGCCCCACGGTGGGCGCCAAACTGTTTTGGTCAAAAAATCTGTTAAGGATATTGCAACCAAACTCAATGTTACGGGGTATGATGCTAACAATGTAGAACAATAACAAGGATCACTTCAATGTAAATTGCTGAAATGACACAAGGATTTATACGGGGAAAAAGCCCTTGATCAAGAGTTGATCTCCGGCACAAAAAACCCCGGGTGATGGAAACTACCGATCACCAAGCTCAAATAAATGAATGAATGTTTACAACTTCGGATAGT
>JARYGA010046750.1:0-43820 GCA_030545235.1 Helianthus tuberosus
AATTCTGTTAAGTGTTAACTGGAATATTTAACTGCTGTTAGGTGTAACCATCTTGTATATGATTGTGATGACGTGCTACATGTTTATACATGCACAACTTGAACACAAACTGATTTCACATACGTGCATACTTTAGGACGTGATTGATTACTTGCGAGCATACACTTAGCATACCGAGCAAACCAAGGTGAGTTCACACAGCCAAGGCATGGGATTCCCAGGATGGGAATGGGTTGGATTATTTATTCGTTCAGTTTATGGAACTTAGATATATGATTCCCGGGAGAGGAAGGATTATGGATAAGCACTGACTAGACTGGTTATACTAATTGAACTGATCTTCGCACACAAGCCAAGTGTTGGCCGCGATATTATGACAATCTTCGCACACATGCCTAGGAAGGGCCGCGAACTATATACTCTAATCTTCGCAAACATGCCAGGAAGGGCCGCGATACTACTATACCTAGTCTAGCATATATGGGAAAACCCCACTAACTTCGCAAACATGCCTAGAGGGCCGCGATACGATACATATGACACATGATTACTAAACGAACATACGAACTACAATACAAACGTTATTACTAAACTATTAACTGTGAACTCGCTCAACTAGTTGTTGACTCTCTGTTACATGCCTTGCAGGACCTTAGGTACTTATGGAGCTTGCACGGGAGGCACGGTCGTTGTGGGCACAGATTGTGGATGTTATGAACAACATTTAAACATTTGAAATTGCTACTTATGATTGGGTCTATTTATGCTTCCGCTAAACGTTGAATTTATACATATGTTTGAACACCTTTCATATTGGTTTGATTGTTTTACATTTAATACTTACTATGTTCAATATGATTAGTGGCTTGATCCTGGTCAGTCACGCCTCCAAGCGGTGATACTCCGCAGGTGGATTTTTGGGGGTGTGACATAAGTCATGGAACCTTTGAACGTATTCTGCTATCTTTGGACCGTCCATTTTCAAGTGCCAGAATTCGGTCTCCAATCGCTGGATTTCTGCGCGGGAACAGTACTTTTTGCGCATAAGTTCTTTTAGTTCGGTCCAGGTCAGCGCGTAGGCAGCAGCTTCGCCTAGTGTCTGTACTTGTAGATTCCACCAGGATAGGGCTCCATCTAGAAATAGCCCCGAGATATAGGTGACTTGCTGATCCAGCGCGCACTTGCTCATGCGAAAAACAGATTCGGTTTTCTCAGCCCAACGAACAAAGGCGACAGCACCTCCAGTGCCATCGAAGTTGACCGGTTTGCAGTCTAGAAACTGCTTGTAGGTGCATCCTGCACATACGTTATAACATACGTTTGGCATTAGCATCATTGCTAGAGATATCCAATTAGGTCACGGTATGTCTTAATGACTTAGTATTACCGTGAGGTGGATTGTTATTGCCTTGGTTAATACTTCCGCTCGTTCTGGGCTGAGATGCTGCATACTGTGCTATGGCAGCAGCAATGACTTGTTGTAGCTCTGCCTCATTAGTAGGCATGCGTGTCTCACGTCTTGGCGGCATCTTCTAAAAGATGGTTTAAATTGGTCAGGCCATAGTAAAGCTCCGATGTTATAGTACGTAAGTCAGGTCATAATGTAGCGTACGTATATAACGATAGTAATAGTAAAAGCACATAACATCTCATGTCATCAACACATCACAAATACCAATCACACATCATCCCATGTCACAAAAATACGAATAAGCAATCAAGCGAATCAAATATGGTGAGAATACTGCGATTGCCATATATCGAGACCACATAATAAGTGTATCAGTACATCCCTGTGTCATACAATCATCAATCAACTAGGGGCTACATCACCCCTGTCCAAAAACTACATCAGTGTCAATACAACATCAAATACATGTCAACAAAAGTCAGAATCATAAAGTAGTCTCCCAAAAATGCTGTGCAGTCAAAAGCAATCGCCGCCTTCTCACCCTCGTCTACCCAAACAACACTAATGAGCTCTATACAGATGGTGGTGGAGGAGGGGGAAAGTGGGTGTAAAACAAACGACGTAACTGGAGCCAGTCCTCCTCCTGGGCTCGCTGAGTACGAATAATAGAGGCAACCTGCTGCTCTAGTGTAAAGAGACGGGTAGCATAATCTGGAGGTAAGGGTCGAAACGTCTGCAGAGGAGAGTGTGTCTGACCATGGCATGGACACGGTGGCAGCTGAGCTCTCTCGAGCTCCTGGATGCGCTGCGTGTGTGACTCGTGCTGAGCGACAAAAGACATCAAAACGTCCTCGATAGTATACCCCCTGTGAAAAGAATGGTAGGGGTCAGTAGGTGGCATACCAGAGCCTGGTGCCCAAAGGAACGGCTCACGGGTGGGATCAAAAGGTGCCACATGAAATGGAGCAACAGTGGGTGGAATAGATGACATCTGGGGCATGAAAGGGATAGACATCGGTACATGCCCAAAAGGATGGGCTGAAGAACCCTCTCCAGCCCTCGCTGGAGGTACAAACTGGGGAACCCGAAAAGAAGAATCAACATGTCGTGCATCAGGGATCTGAGGAGGAAAAGGTGGAACATCCTCATCAGCAGGTATCCAACCGTGCTGTGCATGCTCATCTGGTGGATCCATGTGTGTCGCGAACAGTGCATGCCCGGGCTCTAGTGGAATGGGATCAGGTGCAACAAAAGGATGAACAGGTGCAATGTGCTCAACAGGATGGTCAACAGGTATATCAACAACAGGTAAAGGAACAACAGGATCAACAGCAACATGATCGCCCTCTAACAAAGGAACATCCACGGGGAGATCATCAACAGGTGGGTCCGCTATAACAGGCTCAATAGGGATGCCAGCATGTACGAGGTCATGCTCAAGTATGGGGTCTAGAGCGGCTGCCTGCTCAGGAGCGATGACAGGCTCGGGATCATCAAAAGCCATCTCGAAGTCAAACTCTGGGTCGATAGGATCTACTGGGTCAGCTGGATCCTCCATGGGCTGATCCATAGGTATAAACTCGATATCATGATCCGGGTCGTACCCCGGGGGAAAGATAGGGTCAGAGTCCTCTATGTCATCATGGTCAAACTCAAAGTGGGGAATAGGTGCAACAGAGGATGCCTGGTCAGGATCAGAATCATGCGCAGAGTGCTGTGCGCTCAATGTGTGAGAAGGTGCGGATGCCACAGACTCAAAGGAGTCTGGGACAGGAGAATGTGCTGGTGAATCCTCAGCGGGAACGTCAGCGATCATCAGAAGATCGTCCGCAGGAAGTAGGGCCTCGCCCTGGATCTCATCCTCAAACAGGTCGACATCGCCATCAGCCTCGGTGTCAAAATCATATGCTGGATAAACGGCTAAGGGTATAGGGGCCGGAATCTCTACCAGAGGTAGGTACTCAGCGGGAGGGTCATCTGCAGGCTCATCAGCACCATCGGGTAGTGCGAAGGGCTGGAAATCATCCTCGTCAGTACTGGTATAGTCAGATGTGTACACCTCATGCTCGGAGGATGTGAGGTCATCAGATACGATAGGTATGGGTCCAGTAGTGTCCGAATCGCCAGTACCGGCGGAATCCATGAGTCTGTAACATAAACACAAATATGCTCAAATAATCAGTCATACAATCAGATAATCACATAAGTCACCAAGTAAGGTATCACATAATTCTCCTAGTTTCACTAGCCAATTTCTCCCAGTCCTTAAGACTGCTCTATCCTCCACCTCGACCACTTAGATCGAGCCTCGGTCCCCTTGACCGAGCCTCAGCCTTCATGGCTGAGCCTACTCTTCCTAGCCAACTACCTTGGTCACCTAGACCAAGCCTCGATCCTCCAGACCGAGCCTCAGCCCTCCAAGCTGAGCCTATAAATAATAAAATGTGCTCAACATTTGTTTGTAAAAAGTTTTGGATCTGGACTTAAGTGGTATGCAGAAAAATGTTTTCGTGAGAGCCCTAGTGATCATAGTCTAGACTCGAGAAAGAATCCTAGTTCGCTATGATCAGAGCTCTGATACCAAGCTGTCACACCCTGGCTTTGCGGAAGCGTGGTTAATTTGGTGTGACTTCTTAATACCATAGCTTAATCATAACCAAGCTATATGAATTAAAAACATGCAAGATCATCCATTAAGTTTTGAAAACCAAATACAGTACCATTGTTTTAACGGGAACATACCCTAACAACCATAACCTTGTTCAACAAACATTACAAATTTGAAACATAACATAAACATGGTTTAAGGATTGTGTCTTGTCTAGGAAAGAGACACATCCCCTAAACCCCGGATGACCTCGGAAAACTAGTGCAGCGGAAAACATGCCATACCGTGCCAGATCTCGTTAATTTCCTGAAATACATGTAAGTTGAAAAATCAACAATAATGTTGAGCGAGTTCATGTGTAAGTGAGTAAGTAAACCTTTGTGAGTATAAAAATAGTCGTGGTATGTAGCCAATAAGGGGACTTGTGATCACCAATGGTTTGCAAGGCCACTGATATATGTGAAGTGCAAATAGGGAGACTCAAACCTAGCAGATTTCACCACGGCATTTGTATGTGGACAAAGTCACCCCAAGGTCCGTTTCTAGTTTGGCCTGGGGCTGGGCTCGCTACACCCAGATAGATCTACCGCTCCTGTCCCTCGGTCCCGACATGAGGACTAATGGCCTCATATTGCTCCTACCCACTCACATGATCTGAATAATAAACCTCCTTACGCTACCTATACCGTGTATAAAGTACTCGTAATCATAGTAACATGTATTTCACCCCCGCAGTTAAGAAAACTGAAAACAGTTAGAGAAAAGGGGGACATGAACTCACAGTGAAGCGTCTCTACCAAGTATCTCCAAATCAGAAAGCTGTGCGACGACCTACAAGTGCTAATTCTATTAGACGGACGGCCGTGCCTTAGCTTTATAGTTTAAGTTTTTGGGAAATAGTTAGACAACTATTTCGTGTTTATGTTCTGTATATACTTGGTAGTTATTTTCCTTCCCAAGGATGGGGGATTCAATACATGTGCGTTCGTAAATATTTCCATAAGTGCGTAAGTGCGTAAGTTACGTTTTAACAATCGAGTGGTAATATAATTACCGGTGTAACTTATATATTCATGGTGAAAGCGTTCGTATTATATGGAATCGTTAACGTTCGTAAATATTATTTTTACTCCTAAAAATAATATTTATGTATTTTCACAAAATAATCATAAACAGTGTGTGAAAAATATATATATTTATCACGTTAAATTTTGTGAAAATCCCACCTCCGAATAATAGTAAATAAAGTCATGGCGAAATTTATATTGCGGAAACATGTCAAAAATAATTCTAACACTTGTAGTGTAAATAGTTCTAAGTGTTAGGTTTTTAGAAAAATTTCGCCAGAGTTTCCTCTGTAACTGGAGGTGGCCACGCTTTCAAGCGTATCATTTTCTTTTACAAAATCAATTTCAACAACTTCCTTATTCAATCAAACAATTTCCGACACATCAAACTAGTCGACAAGTATGTAAATCGCATAATCGCATGAACTTGTAGTTTTTCCGAAACTATAGTGTAAATCCCATTATATTTTGTGGATCTTTATATAAAGTAATCTTGATCTCATAAAAACCTCGTTTCTAGAGAAATCCGTCTTTACAACTTCTCGTCATCTTTTACAAAAACGGTTATTTGTCGGATCTTTTCATTTCACAAGTGTTTACACACTTGTGGTTTATAAAAAACATACTTGTTAGTGTAAGATCCGTCTTTTAGAAAACATGATTTCCTTGACGCGTGGTCCTTTGAAAATACCACTTGCAGATACGTAGATCTGCTAGTTTTAAACACTATTGCACAAGTTAAAATACTTTTACACAAGTTCATGTTTCATGTGTGGTAGAGTTTCACCTTTTAACCCTTGTATCAATCAAAACAAGCTTATGTTAAGATCCATGATCTTACCAAACCGGGTTAAACGATGATCCGAGCTACCACATCGTAGATCGGGTCTAAATAATCACACATTTCAAATACTACAACTTTTACACAACATATAAGCTATTAACCACCATTTTAAGTGTTTTAAGTAGACTTTTGTTCATCATTTAGCATTTTAACGAGATTTAACCGATACAAATCCTTTTAACCACTTTAGTATAGTTCAGAAACGAGTTTTAAACATTATACCTCTAGCTCAAGGCTAGGGAAGGATCTTGACAAAAAAGGCGTGGATAAAAGTAAAGTAGAGAGGTCCTTCGCGTTCCGTTTGCTCCAAACTTCCTAATACGCAACCTTTGATGCTTGAATAACCTTGGAATGGCAAGATCAAGAACCGAAAATATGATGGATGGGGGTGGGGGTCTCGGCCGAGAGCTCTAGAGAGCAAGAGAGGAGAGAGTTGTTGTTGTTAAGTGTGATAATCTTGTGTGCTTAGGTTAGATCTTATAGATAAATTAGTGTGCAATTATCCAATGGTTCTTGTGTTTACTAGATATTAGACAAATCACATTATAATAATCAACATGGTACAAGGTGTGTCCCCCATAGTTGGGGCCGGTTAGGAAGGGGGGGGGGGGTACCTTGTTCGATTTCAACTAGATGGTTAGGAAGTTTAGTTAAGTAATTAACTCGGTTACTAACGTGTAGTATGTTATGACGGGTGTTAGGGTAATCAGGGACCCTAACTGGCTCAGAAAAAGATAAATAGTGAAAATAACAATATTTTCATGTTCCGGGTATAGTCCGGTTGTTTGGTTGGATAGTAATCCGTTAAAGCGTTACTAAAGCTTTAAAGTGTCGTTATTGTTACTTTTAGTGACACAGCTTATTCCTCCAAAGTGTCAGGAATATTTTTCTCATGTTTTGGCACTTTATTAGTTAGCTAAAAGCTGAATTATTTTGTAAAGTGCTGAGTTTTGTACTTAGAGTACGTTTTAGGCACATCCAGTCACTGTGACTTATTCCTAGAGACGCAGTTCCACAACCCTTATATCCCTACACTCACTACTAGTGTAGCAAAACATTTCAGGCTCTTATAGGCCTTGGAGGCAGTGTCTGTCTGATGCTGGCTTTATCAGCATGTTCAATAGGTTATCCGTGTATTGTGCTACTGTGCTTTTTGTGCATCATGTTTGTCACTAAGGTGCCGTATGTAAATAATGTAGTGACGATAAGTAAAGTATGATGCAAGTAAGTACATGTATCAGATATCAAGTAGCAGTTCATCAGCTAGTTCAAACAAGCACAGTAATTAAGCAGTAATTAATCATTAATTAAGTCGTACGGATACCTGGTTTAGTGCGGGTTGTCACAGAATTTGACAACTGTGACAGCTTATTAAAAGTTGCTCAGGCTTACGGCAACCGCACTGGTAACAAACTGGTATTGTTGGTCATTGTTCTGGAAATTGAAGGAAAAGCACTCAAATACCGCCTTGGTTGTTGTTACCATATCCATTATCCTTTTGAGTCACAGATCCGACAATAGGGCCCACGGATTTGTGACTCCATAGGACTCACTTGAATCGTCTCGGATGTAATAACAGTATGGTTCGTGGATGTAAATTGCCGGGGTGTAACAGTACGATTTCAACAAATCTTTTCAATAATCAGTAAGCAAATACACAACGGTTCTCCAATTCCAGATCTGTAATGTAAGGAGAAGCGTTGAGATAACGGACATCCATCAAGCTTAAAAAAAACTTGTGTTTCCCATAGCCACCATTCCTATAGTCACAAACGATTGCGGTTTGTATTTCCCATAACCACTGTTCCCATAGTAAAAAAACGGTTGCAGTTTGCAATTCCCGGTTGTACCGCGAGTGGGCATAAGATCCGTGGGCCCTATTGTCAGATCTGTGACTCCATGGAAGATGTTATTAAGGTAAGCGTGCCGTAAAGTTGCATCTTTTAGAGAGAGACCTTTAAGTATGGATCCTACAGCTGCATTTGGAACAAGAAGTCCAACAATTTGTTCATTATCTGTTGTTGTCTCAACAATATGAATGCACGCAACGTATTTGAATGTGAACCATGCTTGTACAATATTATTAAAAAGAATGCCCGCAACGAATTTGACAACTGTGACAACTTATTAAAAGTTTCGCAGGCTCACGACAACCGCACTGGTAACGAACTGGTATTGCTGGTGGTTGTTCTGGAAATTGAATGAAAAGGACTGCGATTCTGTCTTTCAACGGGGATGTAATGCAATGGGTTCTCTCAATTGAATAGACAGACACTTGCTTCATAGGACTCACTTGAATCGTCTCGGATGTAATAATAGTACGGTTCGTGGATGTTAATTGCTGGGATGTACTGTTCAGAAAGTAGAAATCACCTCCAATCTTTTCCTAGTCAAATCACACACTATAAAGTTTAAACTTATCATTATCTAAATACTGAGTCACACCAATTCGTTGAAACCACACATTCGTGTGTTGCAGTTTGTAAAGATGACCGAATAGAGATCTAAATAACAAACTGTGGAGAACTTGTTTGCGTTATGTTTCTTGATGCAGATCCGATGATCTTCAAGAAAGAGAGGTTTAGAGTGATTTTTAGAATACGCTAAAATATGCGAAAATACGCTAAAATACGCCGAAATACGTTAAAATATGCTAAACTACATGAAAATATGCTAAAATATGCTAAAATATGCTGCAATATGTTAAAATACGTCATATTACGATAAAATACGCTAAAATACGCCGAAATACGTTAAAATATACCAAAATACGTAAAAATACGCAAATATAAACTAAAATACGTCAGAATACGCTCACATACGTCAAAATACTATAAAATACGCAACAATATGTTAAAATACGTCTAAATAATCAAAAATACGTCAAAATATGCAACTAATGATATTTCCACACACGTATATAAATAGAACACGACACCGTACAATACAAGTGGATTTCAAACAAAATTGTACGTAATCATAGAATACGATAATCGCACGCAACCTAACGTCACCGAAACAACGTATGTTGAAGGTATAAGTCATAAAATGACAAAATATGTGAAAGTTCGTCAAAAGACGACACATATACGCGTCGAACCGAGGAAAACACGATAACAAATTTTCAAATTGTGCCATATACGATCGTATAGGCCTATGTTGTATCGTATATCGGCTTAATACGCATCGTATAGGCCTATACGATGCGTATTAAACTTTGAATTTTCTCAAAAATACCCATGAATTTATAAAAAAAAGGGGGTATTTCAGTAATTTCGTCGATTAATACGCATCTTATAGGCTTATACGATACGTATTAAACTATAAATTTCTCAATTGAAGGTGTCGATTTAATCTTCTAATTTTGCAAGGTAGCTTTCTGTCACGCGGACGAAGAAGCAGCACTTTGGACATTTGTTGGTCTTCAAACATCTAGGAAACATTATTTAAGAATACCCCTTAATTTATCGAAGCTGTAGAATGTGATCCTCTCAATTGAATAGACATACACTTGCTTCATAGGACTCACTTGAATCGTCTCGGATGTAATAACAATACGTTTAGCATCCGTGCCTGTTTGAGTTGCAGGAAGAAAAGGATAACGAAGATGAACATTGTATTTATCATGAAAGTACTGAACAACCGAGATAACAACTCTGGTTTTATCAGCTACATTTGGAACAAGAAGTACAACAATTCGTTCATTATCTGTTGTTGTCTCAACAATATGAATGCACACAACGAATGTATACCAGGTTTACTTTCTCTAGGATATCTACAATCCAATCAACGCACATTATGCGTTTCAAATTAAGGGTCCCATCATTACAACCACATGTTTGAAAATGGCCAGGAGAGTTGAAAAAACTGCAATTGGAATTGATCTTGGAATGATTCCTCTCAATTGAATGATTCCTATTGTCGGATCTGTGACTCCATGGAAGATGTGATTAAGGTAACTACCGAATCACACCAATTCGTTGAAACCACATATTCGTGTGTTGCAGTTTGGAAAGATGACCATACAGAGATCTGAATAAGTTTCTAGAATTGGAGAACCATTGTGTCTAATCATATCAACTACCGCCTTGGTAGTTGTTACCATCGTATGATAATTTTATAAAATAGCCCTAAATTATTGATAAAATACATACAAGGTTAACAAAGGCATCAAAATACAAAGCTTCATCCTTATTTCTGTAAATCGCACAAACAAGCATGCCTTGAACGAGTCTAGAACACTCGTAATCCTCAACCGGCTTTGAAACCGAACGGAATCTATGAAGAAACTATTCGAGATCGGAAAAGGTGTGGACGAGCGTTATGAACAACTGGTTTCTCATACTTTGCATGTTGTGATGTCGAATCAAGGTTAGGAGAATTCGTGCTTTCCTATGATATATCATGTTTGTAATCTTTGTTTACGTATGAGTTACGGTGTTAAATACTAAATATACATATGTATACACATCTATACATATACCATACACAAGTAAAGGTCAAATGGTACAATTACCATGTAAGCAGTTGAGTCTGATGAACCTTGCAAATCTGAAGTGTGATGTTGTGGTTTCTTCTTGAAGAAGGGTTTTAGTCTGGTTTCCCTAGAAAAATATTTTATTTCTCAACCAAATATTTTTTATTTTAAACCTAGTTCACTATAACCAATGGCTCTGATACCAATCTGTCACACCCTCAAAATTTCCACATGCGGAGTATTACCGCGAGGCGTGCGACTGCCCAGGATCCAGCCACTAATTATTTAGAACCGTTTACGAAATGTGTAAATTATTCCCAATGATACAATTGGTGATTTAGTTTAAAAGTTTTAAAAATGTACTTCATGTTTGCAGCGAAAATGTAAAATAAACTTATCACGGTTAGAAACCACAATTTAAACAAATGTACAAAACATACCACTTTCCAAACCACACACACTCCATCCGTTTGCAATGTCCGTCCGCGGCTGTACCTGTAGATCTGCAAAGCATGCAGTAGGGTGTCAACATAAAGTTGGCGAGTTCACAATTGTTAATTGTTGTTCCAAAAACATAAGTTTGTTAAATCACTCTGTTCTTTAAAAAACATGTCATGGGGAGCTACCCCATTGTTTTAAGTTACTAAACTCGTACCATACCGACTACTAACTGTGGTTATGTTTAGTGCTCCGCGTTAATGTCTATCGTCATTGACTAGTGCCCAGGCACATTATTTCACTCTCGTCCTCTACGGCACGGTGTGAGGCTTGTGTGAACGCGTTGTAGGACCGTAAACGACTCCCGTACGATTGCGTAACGACACGTGCGATGTGCGGAATCCGTGCACGTGTGTGGACTGAACACAAGAACGTAATATAATCTGTGATTCTATAGATGATATGACAAAGTACAAGCACCGTGAATCACCTTTGCTACTTTCTCTCTCTATTTTCTCTCTCTAACCTTCAAAGCTCCAAACAAAATGTGCAAAAGTCTCTAATGTCTAACATAGTGTCACTATTTATAGGCAAAGGCTTAGAGGAAGTTCTCCTTATTTATAAGTTTGCCACCTTGCCTTTTTCCCTATATATTACATTATAAAACCATGTCTTCTACTAATTTCTGCTATGAACTGGATTGACGGAGGTGATAGACATAAATGCACTCACAGACTCCCCCTTGGATATTGTCGTAGTCAATCTCGTAGCATCTTGTCATTTCTCTCTCTCTAAGTCTTCACGAAGCTTTGACATCTTCAGCAACCACAGACTCCCTCTTGGATATTGCCGTAGTCAATCTCGTAGCATCTTGTCTTTTCTCTCTCTCTCTCTCTCCCTCTCTCTCTCTGAGTCTTCTTGAAGGTTTGACATCTTCAGCAGTCACAGACTCTCTCTTGCTCGAACAGACTCCCCGTGGATCTATCTTCAGCTTCAGTTGCTCCCCCTTTCTGTTAGACTCTTCCTTCAGGCTCACCCCTTTCGTTAAGCTTCCGTGCTTTTAGGATCGACACCTGCCTTTCCATTTACAAGTTCCCCCTTGCGATGCGTTCGTCTTCAGACTCCCCCTTAGACTCATTTTGATTTTCTATTGTTTTTGGCTTTTTCAAATTTTCTAATGTTTTTGGATTTTCTGACAACGCTTACTCCCCCTAAAATTCAAAACATTTAAAAAAATTTGATAACCGATGTAGATAGCTTTGTCTCGCCATCCATTTTCTGCTTCACATGCTCTGTTTTGCAGAAAATATACCCTCATGATTTACAACACATTGATATTTGACAGTTTGAAAACCGTTTTTCAATCTTGTGAAATTAATCATGTTTGTTCAGCCGTGAGGGTTTCTGCATATTCAATCAACATATTTTTGAAATTTTTTTATTTTTGACAAAATTTAAAAACAAACATATTTTTTCAATTTTCAATTTTTGTCAGACTAAAAACATTTTTTTGGTTTTTAAATTTTTAAATTTTTTTTGGTTTTTTGAAATATGGTTTATTTATATACATAAATGAACAAACTCCCTGTTTTCAGACGCAGGGATCAACAGCCTCCTCTCCTCGTGCCAGGCTACTCCGATACTCCTCTAGTTGACATTCAATTGTCTTCGAGAGCACCTGCACATTCACACAACTCAGTTACTTGAACAATTTAGCCCAGGTCTGTTTGACCTTAGGCATTTCAACACAATATGCTTCAGTTAACTTTGGAAAATCTTTATCATTTTTTACAAATGTATTTTCATTCCGATTATCACTCACAGAAACCTTTTGTTTCTTTTCCACCCAAGCTTGTCCTTTTGAAACATTTCTTTTATAAAAATGAGATTCATTCTGAATGTTTTGATTTTGAACAACAACTTTTGGTTTCCAAAATTGGTTTGGTTTTGTTGCATCAACTGTTGTTTTCCAACTTTGTGTTGTTCTAAATCTGGGTGTGTGAGAATTCCAGGTTTGTCTTGAATCAAACCTAGTCTGGTTTGATTTCCAAGTTTAATTCGAAGCAAACTTGTTTGTGTTGTACATCCAAGTTTGTTTTGAGTCAAATCTGGTTAACCTTTGTTTCACATCCTCAGATTTCTATTTTTCAACATCAACAGGCTTTGAGTTCGGACACTTACGTGCAAGATGTCCAGTTTGATCACATTTAAAACAAGTTCTCTTTGAGACATCTTTGACCTGTGGTTGTTGCCTTTTCTTTTGAGTATAGAACTCTTCATTAGATTGTCGTCTAAATTGGAGTTCTTTCTCTTCCTCAGAACTTGTTCCGTGAACAAAGTTCATCCTTTTCTGATAGTTTGACATTTCATATCTTTTCCAATTCTGTTTCTTTTTATAACCCAACCCAGCCTTCATGTTTTTCTTTTTGTAACCAGGTTTGTTATAACAAGTTTTGTTACTCTTTCCATCAAACTTTGAAATTTCAGATTTTTCAGTTTCAATACTTTGTTAATCTTTTCGGAAATTACATTCTGAATCGGGAATTCAATATCTGAGAATAACTTGTCCGATCAAATCATGGTATAAACCAATCCTTTTGAATCATCATTCTCATTTTTCTCAGATCTTGATTTTTTCAGATTACCTTCATGAAAACTACCTTCATTTTCATCCTGTGATTCAGATTTACATGTTTCAACAGACTCTTCTTTCAAAACACTTTCAACGACCTTACCTACCACCTCTGAATCACTAGAATCATCAGATTTGGAATAGGTTACGTCAATGTTATCTGACAATTGATCAACCATGTTGAAAGCTTTTTCCACCTTCTCGTCATCATAGAATGTGAAATTTTCCTCAAACGGTGGTGGAACCTGATGATACTCTGAGCCAATTCCTTTCTTATTTTGCTCAGAATCTTTACCATCCGGTTTTAGATTGAAAATGCGTTCAAGAACATATGATGAAGCGTGATAACTCTGTAACTTGTTGTTATCTTGTTCTAAATCAGCTATTTTACGCTTTAGCTTAGCAACATCTTTAATGTAAGAATTTACAACTTGTTGTTTTATTTCATATTGTGTTTAAGCATATTAGATGTTTCAGAACAATGTTTCAATCTCGATTGAACAAGTTTCATTTGACTTTTCACGTCTTCATTTGACTCTTTTGTAATATGATATGTAAGTTTTATTGAATCATACCATGTTTTCATTTCTTGGAAAGCATTTTCTTTTTGTACACATTATTCAGTCATTTTTGAAACCTTTTCTTTCAAAATCTCATTTTCTTTTTCTAAAATCTTGCATTTTTGTGTCAGCTTTTCATCGTTTTCTTTCAAAACTTTTTCGTTTTCTAACATTTCTTTGCATTTCTCTTTGAAAACTATTTCAATTTTAGTGAATTCAATGTCTCTTGTTCTGAATTTTTCATCTTTTTCAGTACAAGCACTGCACGTTTCCATGGATTTCTTGCATTGTTCAACATTTTTATCTAAGACTTCAGATTCAGTTGAAATGTTTACCTCAGTCGTTGGCACCTCGGCTTTTTCTGCCGTCTGTGTCTGATCAGCTTTTCTCTTTTGTTGTTCCTCACCAGCATCATCAGTATCAATCACTTCAACAGATCTTTCAGGCTTCTCATCGTTTTCTTCTTTGTTCTTCAGATCATTTTTATTCTGCTGTTTTTCAGTAACAGCTTCTTCACCAACTACTTCTTCTTCCTTTTCACTTCACTCTTCTGTTCCTCAGCAGCCTTCTTTAAATCATCCACCAAACTTTCAACATTCTTCTTCATCCTCTCTTAATCTCTCTGTCTTAGACTCGCTGTCATGACATCTCTTATAATTTTATCCAGCTTTTTCACATAATCTTTATCTTTTGAGACATTTGAATAGTACTCGTCGGATAGAGGGATTACTGCAAGAACGTCGTTAAACACCACTTCTTTTAGATGGACAACTGGTTCACCTTTGCTATTGATATAACATTCTCGTTTCTTGTCATACCTTCCATAATTCTTCGCTTCTTCATATTCTTTCTCCATTTCTACGATTCGATACCCACCAATACATCTCTCTCTGTATGTCTTCTCTTTCAGAATCTCTTCTTTTGTTTTCTCTTTCACAACAACAACAAAAGCACTATGTTTGTTGAATCCGTGTTCTTTTTCTAGAAGAATTTTATCCCAGTTGATTCCTTCATGATATTGTTCTTCTTCTGGAAGAATTTTACTCCAGTCAAATCCTTCATTATCTTGGCTCACTACAAATGCTCTTGACTTCTCTTTCTCAGAATTGCTCTCAATTTGTTTCATATTTGGTGGCTCCTCTTTGCTCCTGTGATAGATCGCTTTACGATAGTAATTGTCTTGAAATGGATTTGCGGTTTTCTCAACAGCAGCGTTTCTGCATTCTCTTTTAAAATGACCCTTTTTCTTGCATTTGAAGCAGGTCACTTTTGATTTGTCAAAGCCCAGCTTTGTTGATGGTCCACCGAGTGTTTGTCTACCAGTAATTTCCATGAACCGCTGAGCTCTCCGAATGCAGCTAGCCAACACCATCTTAGATCAATGAGTTCCATCTCTTTCGGATCTATTTGGTCGTAATCTTCCTTTGTTAGATCAGAATTTCCAATTTTCCCAGCCACCAGGCTTTCGTATGATTCCAGAATCGATGCCAGAAAACTCATTTGCTGTTTAGCAGCATTCATGCTCATTGCTGGAGAATTTTTCAGCTTTAATGCAATGTTGCAGAGAATTTCTTCAGATTCTTCAGAGTTTGATGTTGTTGACGATGAATGATATCCAGGATCGTAGCTTGATGAGCTTTTATGTGAGTCTTTCGTCTTTTCAACACTGTATGCAGTGTTTGGCGATTCACTGACTTTCACCGAGGGTACACTACTGGCGCGTGTCTATGTATGCATATTTATACAGTGAATTTCCACACGAACTTTGTTTTAATATTTATAAAAATGGTTTATACCTTAGCATTAAAACACACACAACAAAGGACAAATGTATCTCGTCATATATGTAGTAAAGTTTTGGTAAGAGCCAGATATCGTTCCATGGAACACGGGCGTTATTAAGTACTAAATCTTTGTCATTAGATTACCAGATAAAAGGATAAGTGAATGATTGTTTAACTAAGTTATCTAAATTATATCTAAAACATAAATATATTATTATCTTGATTTACAAACATCCTAATCATGTTATCTACATCACATATGTCACAAAAGCACTTAATCAATTTTCCAATTTCAAGACAGTTAGTCATCCGCTAGGAGTTTTCTAACATGATGATTCTTCGGAAAGTTAACGCGATAAACACACGTTAACCACCTAAAATCATTCTTTAGCAAGCTATTGATATTCATTCATGTGAACCTTTAAAGATAGATTAGTCATCCGCTAGGAGTTTTCTAACCTCACTTATCAAAGAAAGCAATACCGATGGTCACAATACAGCCACGAGGATAAGCATTTGAGTTGATCATATAACAAAGTATTTTACCTTTACAAGTCTTGAGCACAAATCTACCATGTCAGCAATTTGAGACCAAAGCTACTAAGCAAGGATCATAAACTGCATTCAAGAACATGTAATCAACACCATATAATTCGTTAGAACACTTACGTGCAAGAAAACAATCTCAATCAAAATCCGATATATCTTAGATAAAACAAATACCCATCTCGAGTCTCATGGTGTAAACAAGTTTACAAATAAGTGATTAATCAAGAAATAGTTACCATCCCACTAACCACAAATTCATTATCCAAGACAATCAAACATAATCAAGAACTCAACATCAATGAAACATTCATTATATAATCATGAAGATTCAAACATGAAAAAGTACTAAAGTTTCATACAAACAATATTACAACATAAAGATTATTCAACAAACAAGTTTATAACTACTATTACATAACTAACATCAGCTCAGTACTTGAATAATGATCAGAATACATGTTTAAGAATAAGGAATCGAACCATAAACAAGCAAGGAATTGATGGGTTGGATCGGTTATGCTTCCATTCGGTTTTGAAGCTTCAAAGTGGTATGATCAGGACTGCTTCGGAACCCAGAAATTGCCCAGAAACATGGAGAAAAGCCCAACATTTTGATCAGTAGCAAATGCTGCTATTTATAGGCAATTTTCAGTTTGGCACGGCCGTGCCGTTGGATCTCACGGCCATGCACTGACACGTTGTCGGGTGACGTCATTTCTCCGATTCGTGGTCAGCCAAGTGGACTAGTGGACAAGTTTTCTGGGTCACCAGATTGGCACGGTCATGCGACTGGTCGCACGGTAGTGTGAGGTCATCAGAATTGTGATCAGAAAGTATGGTCCAGATGGTGCACGGGGGTGCGGTTGGCTCACACGGGAGTGCTGTTGGCTCGCATGGGAGTGCGGTTGGCTCGCATGGCCGTGCGTACCGAGTAATCAGTGGCACACTGAGTCGCACTAGCAGTGCTTCCGAGGTCGGAGGTCTGGCACGGTAGTGCGGTTGGATCGCACGGCCGTGCCATATCTGGCAGTTCACAGAATTTTGCCAATTTCATCAGAATTGCATCAGAATTGCCCCGTTTTAATCAGATTTATGTTTTGCCCTTTGTATAAGACATCAAAGATTTTAGACCAAACAAGCATATGTGAATATAAATAAAGATAACCAAAAAGCAATGATTCCATTTTCGATCGACTTAGCATGCAAATCTTTACATTTCTCACAATGTTCACACACACTCGGTTATATTTATGAATCATACATGTAATGTGTATGTGTAAAACTCTCAGCGCCAAGTGAACGAATCATGCAATATCATAAGCTTGTCAAAAGATCTAATCTCCACCAATTTAACATGCGAAAAAGCATAAATTAAGAGATATTTGATGGTTGTAACGATAGGCTATTGTTAAGGGTGTGGAATGGATATTTAAAAGTGGCTAAACGGTTAAAACTCGGCGGTTATTTGTAACTTGCGTAAATGAATCAGTAATTATACATAAATAACGTTTAAAGACGAGTTTACCCTTTCGAGCTATACAACATATCTTGTACTATTCAGCGCTTAAAATTGCTCTAACTTGATCGTCTTCGATTTATTTTTTATCTCTATTTTCTAGGGGTTTTTTTTTACAAAGAAATAAATGCAAACAAGCTAGTTGGATAATAACTTTGATCGAGTTTTAACATAAAGGTTTAAAAATAAAAAGGCTAAATTTGGCTAAGTAGGCTAAATAGTTGGTAAAATTTGAAAAACAAGGAAAATAGGCTCAACATGGCGGACTAATAGATAATGTTGGGTGCGGGATATAAACAAAGAAAAAGGCTAACACAAAAAGGGTATCCTAAGTGCCTCTATCATATTCATGTCATTTTCACATATTCATGATCTTGAAAAGTATACAAATGACAAGTTCTAAATTACATGAAACATCCGGCTCACTCATATTCCGAAAAAAACAATAAGCATGTCAAGAAAGCAATAAAAGGCTCAAAAATATGCTAACGAAAACGGAAGGAATGGGTATAAATGTAAAGATAAACATGCGAGTCTTTCTTTTTGTTTGTCACGCTTATAGTTATCTTTTTCAAAAATCGATTTGGCTTGTCGGTTTTGATCAAATTTGATGCTTTCTAAGGAACACAACTGACCATTTTTGTATTTTTAAAGTTTTTTTTTTAAATAAATATATACAAAAACGAGGACACTCAAGGACAAACAAAGTTAGACCCTTAAACCCCTCCCCACACTTGAACTTCACATTGTCCCCAATGAGAAACACATATTAGTTAGGCGATTATGAAGAGCTAAACTAAAGTGTGAAAAAGGATAGAAGTACTCCCTTAGAGTTGAAGTAGACTTTTATGAATAGACTTTGAATATAAGTCTTCTCAACTCTGTGTGCGTCCCTATATACCTGCCAAGTACGTCACTAACCAAAACAGCAAACAATACTATTGATCAAACCGTTAGATGACTAAAACCAAATCCATTATTAAACAAAAATAAACACACACTAAAAACAAGTAAGGAATCATACCTTGATTGAAGATTTGAGTTAAATCCTTGCAAAAATTGGTTGTTTTTAGGAGTGGGAGAGCCAAGAACGGTTGTGCGGCCAGGGTTAGTAATTTTGAATGGTTTTTTTTTTATTTTTTTTTTAGAAAAGTAATTTTTTTTACTTTTTTTATTTTTTATTATTTTTATTTTTTATATCCTGCAAAATTACTGTTGCTAAAAAGTCGTGCACGATTGTGTGACGATGTGCACGGTCGTGCACATCAACCTGTGCACTGTGGTTCGTAACGTGGTGCCGCTGTGCACGTTAGTGCAATCGGTCCGCACGGTAGTGTGTGTCTGACGACCACCTTATGCACGTTGTTCTTGGTCAGATGTGATTTATGAAGTGCACGGTCACGCGGATCAGGTGCACGACCGTGCGTCATCTGTACATTCTGCAGACAGAAGTAACAGAATGCTCTCAACTTCGTTTTCTCAATAGATTTCACCATTTTTGCAAGGTTTTACATGTTTTAACTTTAAACTAACTTCAAAACTTCCTAAGACATGAATCAATCTTGTTCAAACCTACTAAAAACAGAAAAAGTTAACGAACAAGGAAATAAATGAAATAAATTTAATATTTACAAGAATACCCTTAGCGTGTGAAAACACGCTCGCTAAATTTGTCAGCGAGTCGATAGCTAGAGTCCTTCTCCCCTACACTTGTTACATGTGTGGGGCTGATGTGTGTAAAATGCAACATATAAACTACATCAAATGAGGCATAAAACTAACCTTTTTTTAGTACTAATGTTGGAAATAGTGTGCTTTTGTCTTCCTTTTGTATTTTCAGGATTAAATGAGCATAAATGAACAAAAGGAGCAAATATGCAGCAAAATCTAACATAAATACAAGAAAAGGAATAAACGTGGCATGCCCGACCCCTCGACAACATCTTCCCAAACAAAAATAAGAAAACAGAAGGCTGACCACGGCCCCTTGCCCAGCGGACACGGGGGTGTGGCTAGGTGTCTGCAGAAAGGACAAAGCTATAGAAGCTTCTATTCCCGTCACGGGGGCGTGCCCAGCTCAACACGGGCCGTGGTCAACGCTAAGATTCGCAGAATCCAAGCAAATCTTGATAGTACAGATACGCTTCTGCACACGGGGCCGTGCCCAGCGGACACGGGGCGTCTGGAGCTAATGCAGACAAATTGCAATTAATGAAGAAAGAGAAAGAGAATGGACATGGGGCCATGCCCAGCGGACACGGGGCCGTGTCCGGGCTTCTGTACAGGCTATAAATAGAGGTGCTTGGTTCACTTCAAAGGCATGCCTTAGCAAACCACCTCTCTCCCACTTCACCCACACTCCACCACCATCACAACACCCACACCCACATCCACCACCATCATCCATCATCCAACATAGAGTGTGTGTAGTAGTCTCGAGATCCAAGATTGATAGTAAGAGTTCTTGACAATCAAAGGCCATGTTTGCCTAAGTCTCTTACATCACTTGGTGAAAACAAGCATTTAGTGTAATACTTTTGATTTTTAATCTTTTCGCACTTTTTATTTGGTTTTGTATTAATGACTTTAATAACTAGTTTCTTATGTTGAAGGTGAAACTTCCTTATCATTTGTCTGTGGTGTCTTGGCGTTATTTTACTGTTTATATAAAATAAAAGATTTACACCATTCATATCTCTACGGTCTATATAGAGATATGTTGGCTACCTTGTCGGGGGTTAAGGGAATGGTTTGGTAAGGTTCTTGCCTTGTTCAGTGTATAGATCCTACAAGGACCTGGGTCAAGCTTACTAGGACCTCCTTCAATACCAACTGGTATTGGATGGCGGGGGTATGAATGGCATGATCCCCTCATATATAAACTACTATTAATACATTAACCCGGCTACTTGGGATTGTATCCCTGCTGACTCAAACCACTTAGCCGAGGGTAACGTCACCTTCAAAAGAGGGGCCTACCACATTACGCATTAATAACTTAATTAATTGTCTTTCAATATTCCGACCCTTTAGGATTGTATCCTTGCTGACTCAAACTACTGGGTTGAGGGTAACGTCACCTTCAAAAGAGAGGCCTACTACTATAACTAAGATAATCTCTTAAAAAGTGCAAAAGTGCGGAAATCATCAAAGGTTACACTAAAGGCGAGTCGGATCCAAGTGATTCATCTTGTCTATCTGTTTTATTTTTATTTTTATTTTCAACATTTTTTTTAGTTTTTATTTTCATGTTTAAAACCTTTTCTAAACTTTTGATTTGATTAGACGTTGAGGATAAACTGGTATTAAAAGCTCTTGTGTCATTGGACGACCTCGGTATCTTACCAACGCTGTACTATGCCCACGATGGGTGCACTTGCCCATATGTGTGTTTAGTGTTAGTAAAATATCGTGTTTTATAAATTTAAAACTTGACTAAAGTGTAAAAAATGGCTTAAAATATACATAAAAACATATAACGCTACACGCACATCAAGTTTTTGGCGCTGTTGCCGGGGACACAAGGATTTTATGAAAGTTAGGAATCAACGGCCTAATCGTTTTCTTTTTTTTCTGTTTTTTTTAGGATTTTTCTTTATTTTTCAGCTTCTGCAGAGCTCAGCACGGGGCCGTGCCCGCTGAACACGCCCCCGTGCCCAATCTTTGGTACTGGCAATCCTGTTTTAAGTCAGATAGTAGCTAAACCTGGGGCCGTGCCCACTAAACACGCCCCCGTGCCCAAGCTTCAGATACTGAAAACAGAACCGTAAGATCCCGACGGTTGGTAATTTCTGACGCAAATATGAGTGATACTGATTTTTTTTACTTTTGCTCCTCTTATGGTACGTGGTGTCAATTATGTGGAGGATCTCATGAAGATTTAAAATGTTATTTTTTAAATTACACTCCGCAATATATAGACCCATTGTTTTCCTGTAGCCTTAAGATGGGCGAAAGTAAAAATAATCCTTACCTCTCCCTCGAATGCTCTCAATCGTCCCTTCTAGATGAAATGATTCTTCAAGAATGATTTCAATTGGAAGAACTAATTCTCCGATGGATAAAAGAGCTTGAGATGGATTTAACTAATTCATCTCAAGACAACAATCAAGGAGAATTATTGAGATCGCATTCGGATTATAACAACATCGTTGCTCCCGAAATCACATCTAACTCTTGCGAGGACTTGAGCGATAGTCGTCCCTGTGTCGATTGTGCCGTGAAGGACTCCCCATCGGTTTCCGCCGATTCATACATAGACTTGAGCGATTCGTAGGGTTGTAAACGAACCGAATGTTCAGCGAACAGTTCGTGAACCGTTCGACGGGAAGTTCGTTTATGTTCGTTCGTTTAGTAAATGAACGAACACGAACAAGAAATTTTGTTCGTTAAGTTAAACGAACGAACATGAACAGAGGTTGCGTTTGTTCGTTTATGTTCGTGAACGTTCGGTAATGTGTTCGTGAGCATTCAGTAATGAGTTCATTTATGTTTGCTCGTTAATATTTATTTGTGTTAGTTCGTTTAAAGGTTTTTATATGTTGTATTTTGTTTTATTATTTTTATTTTTTAAAATTTTGAAACCCTAGTTATCTTATATGCCTCTCACAACATCCTTCATTTCATTATTTCAATTTTAGTTTGTGTTAAAGCTTGACAAACTCTTAATTTTGTGTTTATCATGTTTTTGATAATTAGGCCAACTGTGTTCGGATAATTATGTTAAGTGTTTATTTATTTTTTATGGATTCTTCGTAATATTTGTGATGAAAATGCAGATTTTATTCTAAAATGAATATTATGTTCATTTATGTTCATGAACATTTGTTAGAGTTCATTAGCATATGGTAAGTGTTCGTGAACAGTTCACGAACATGTTCGTTTCCTTAATGAACGAACACGAACAAGAAATCTCGTTCGGTAAGCGTTCGTGAACAGTTCATGAACAAGCTTGTTCCTTAACGAACGAACACGAACAAGGCCATGTTCGTGTTTGTTCGGTTCGTTTACAGCCCTAGTGATTCGAAATATACCTTCTTTAACGAGAGCCCGGATAAGGGAAATAAAGGTTGGTTTTGCCCACCGGTATTTAGCTTAGGAATTACCCTTTCCGATAACCTCTTGCGTTCTTGTCTAAAACTAGGGCAACTTAGGTATCTCAGGCACTTCGGTGTTGTTCCGTCCAGTAAAGAACCACCCGATCCGGATAAAATCCTTGAAAATAGACAAAACTTCATAAAAACTTCTAGCCACGGGGCCGTGTCCAGGTCAGCACGCCCCCGTGTCCACCCAAAGATTCTCGTCTGACTTTTGGTCAGAATACGGATAAAAATGGTCAGAATTTTGTCTGCACACGGGGCCGTGTCCAGCCGACACTTGGCCATGTCCAGCGTGCTGTCGTTTTCTATAAATGCAGCAAGATTCCTGCACTCTTGGACCCATTCCAAAAACAAATATCTGGTGGTATCTTCACATATACCATACAAGGTATATTCTAAAGAAGGTTCTCAACAACCATCTTGTCTTTTCTACTTTTGTCCATTGCCTTCTTCTTCTTCATCTTCTCCTCAAAACCTCCATTAAAGTTTGAAATCTCCATAATTTCAAGCTTTATTGTGGTATTTGCTAGATCTTTATGCAAGGAATCTTGTCAAAAGTAAGTTTTACAACACTGTTTTAAGTTATTTCTGCTTAAAAATGTTTCAAAATTCAGAAAAATAATTTAAAGCTCCAAGATTCCTTGTTTCAAGATTCTGCAGAGAGGTGGCCACAGGGTCGTGCTCAGTGAGCACGGGACCGTGGCCGAAATACTGTTTCATTAAATTGAACTTTTTCGACTTGTTTTTCATAGAATGTCAAGCCAGAATAGTGGAACCTCTTCAGCACATTCAAGGAACAGTCACAGGGAACGAAGGCCTTCAATCGAAGCAACTCTTGTGCGCTATGTGATAGCTCTACGAGAAGATCTCGACGAAATGACATCTGTAGAAGAAGTCCTAATCGACCGTATTAATTATCTCACGGTGGGGCTAGAAAATAGTTTCCAAGAAATCAACCTCTTGCACCAAAGGTTGAACATTCTTGTAACACCTCCCATGGAACCAATACTTCCCCAAGAAGATTGGAACCTAGCTCAAGGAGTCAATAACCCCACCGGGTGGGACGACATCCCCGCGGAACCTCCTCTCAACAACTTACAAGAGGTTCCGGTGGAAGTTACATCCCCTCAAAATGAGGAAGCCAATGAGCCCGCCTTCCTTCTCCCTCGGGAGATAGAAGAATGGCTTAACGATGTATGAGGGGCCCTTCCCGGAGAAGAAGTTCTTCATGCCGCATTCAACCGAGAAAACTATCTTTTTTGAAAATTTTGCTCTTAAAATAAAATATAGGCTAGGACTTCTTTGTGGTTTTAGATTTCTTATGTTTTATAACCTACTTATCTAGATTTAGTTTATGTTTTAAATTTCTAGGAACTAATGTATTTCACTCTTTAATGAATGATGGTTTTTAAATGGTGTTTGGATGATGTTGTAATGGATAAAACACACTCGGAATGATGGAGGTTACTAAGGGAAACTTGAACCCACACCCCATGCACAAAAACAGAGCCATCCGACATTTTTTTCTTCATTACAGCAAGTCCAGCACGGGGCCGTGTTCATTGAACACGCCCCTGTGCCCAGCCTTCTGTTAATTATGATACTGGAAATCTGAACACGGGGCCGTGCCCGGACCAACACGGGCCCGTGTCCAGACGCCCAGTAACATAAAATTTTGTTTTTAACACCTTTTTACACATTCAATCAACCTAAAAACTTATTTTAGGGACACATTGAGGACAATATGTAATTTAAGTGTGAGGGGATGCTAAAACCTTGAATTTTGCAAGTCCTAATAACAAGCCTTACACAAAACTCTATTGGAACCGCTAATCACCCCAAAATTTTTTTCAAAAACTTTTCATTTTTTTTACTTGTCTTGGTTTAATTTGGGAATAACAAGTTCTAAAAAGGTTATATTTTTACAAATTTACAACCGATAGCGTCGTGATAAAAAAAGCCAACATAAGAAAATATGAAACGACATGACAAATCAAGTTAAAATTTGATTATATATACTTGATCACATTATAAACCCATTCCCACAAAAAGTGAGTTTTTGAGCCTTTATTGAGCATAAAAGCATACATCTTTAATTTAAATGCTCATCTTTCGTTTCTTGTGTGAATAGTCGCTTGGTTTCTTACGACTCTAGAACTTACCACAGCGATACATTCCCGGTCCTTACCAACTTAAACCCAAGTAAGTAAATGATGGAGGCATTATGACTAACTCTTTTTCTTTTCAACACCATTATTTTTCTTTTTCTTTTAACCTACCCAAAATCCCCCTAGTTAACCCTTTGAGCCTAAACCTTTTCATTTCTAAACCCACAAAACAAACACCCTTTTCCCACCAAAACCCTTTTTATTTTTAAATCCTTTATTTTAGTAAAAAGCTCGGTTTTCTTGTGACGATTACTTATCAAAAAAAATTTGAAGTATAACAATAAACAAACAAGTTCCTCAAAGAAACTTTGTTTGAATAAAAGTCACAAAAACAAAACGTTTTACGACGATCGACGCATTTTACGCTTTTCGCCCTTTTTACTAACCACTAACCCAAAACCACCTACCTTTAACCCAAGCCTAACCCTTCCCCAAGTCCTCTTGATATTTACAAAGGTTTATAGTTAAAAAGGAGGAGGATTGATTGCTTGGCAAGCATATGGTAGAAGTAAGTTCTATACCGGTCTCGAGTGTTTCACAAAAATACATCTTCGGCCGAGTGTTGAGTGATCTCTCGTGAGGTATGTGAACTTGTATATAAATGGAATTTTTAAGAGGCATGTTATGCCCAAATAAGTAATTTCTCTTATGAAAAGTTCTAAATAAATCATAACGAATAGGATTGTAAATAGCATAAAAATAAAACCCAATAAAGATCTTGGATTCCCGACACTCAAGACAAACCCAAAACTTCTCTTCTACCCATTCCATTTGGGAGTGTAAGCCACATTATAAATAGTTTTGCTTGAGGACAAGCAAAGATTCAAGTGTGAGGGTATTAGATGTGTGTAAAATGCAACAAATAAATTACATCAAATGAGGCATAAAACTAACCCTTTTTAGTAATAATGTTGGAAAAAGTGTGCTTTTGTCTTCCTTTTGTATTTTCAGGATTAAATGAGCATAAATGAATAAAAGGAGAAAATATACAGCAAAATCTAACACAAATACAAGAAAAGGAATAAATGTGGCTTGCCCGACCCCTCGATAGCATCTTCCCAAGCAAAAACAAGAAAACAGAAGGTTGACCACGGCCCCGTGCCCAGCGGACACGGGGGCGTAGCCAGGTGTCTGCAGAAATGACAAAGCTATATATAAGCTTCTATTCCCAACACGGGGGCGTGCCCAGCTCAACACGGGCCATGGTCAACGCTAAGATTCACATAATCCAAAAAAATCTTGATAGTACAGATACGCTTCTGCACACGGGGCCGTGCCCAGCGGACACGGGGGCGTGTGGAGCTAATGCAGACAAATTGCAATTAATGAAGAAAGAGAAAAAGGATGGACACAGGGCCGTGCCCAGCGGACACGGGGCCGTGTCCGGGCTTCTATACAGGCTATAAATAGAGGTGCTTGGTTCACTTCAAAGGCATCCCTTGGCAAACCACCTCTCTCACACTTCACCCACACTTCACCACCATCACAACACCCACATCCACCACCTTTATCCATCATCCATCATAGAGTGTGTGTAGTAGTCTCGGGATCCAAGATTGATAGTAAGAGTTCTTGACAATCAAAGGCCATGTTTGCCTAAGTCTCTTACATCACTTGGTGAAGACAAGCATTTAGTGTAATACTTTTGATTTTTAATCTTTTCGCACTTTTTATTTGGTTTTGTATTAATGACTTTAATAACTAGTTTCTTATGTTGAAGGTGAAACTTCCTTATCATTTGTCTATGGTGTCTTGGCGTTATTTTATTGTCTATATAAAATAAAAGATTTACACCATTCATATCTCTATGGTCTATATAGAGATATGTTGGCTACCTTGTCGGGGGTTAAGGGAATGGTTTGGTAAGGTTCTTGCCTTGTTTAGTGTATAGATCTTGCAAGGACCTGGGTCAAGCTTACTAGGACCTCCTTCAATACCCACTGGTATTGGATGGCGGGGGTGCGAATGGCTTGATCCCCTCATATGTAAACTACTATTAATACATTAACCCGGCTACTTGGGATTGTATCCCTGCTGAGTCAAACCACTTAGCCGAGGGTAACGTCACCATCAAAAGAGGGGCCTACAACATTACGCATTAATAACTTAATTAATTATCTTTCAATATTCCGACCCTTTAGGATTGTATCCTTGCCGACTCAAACTATTGGGTTGAGGGTAACGTCACCTTGGTCCTACTACTATAACTAAGATAATCTCTTAAAAAGTGCAAAAGTGCGGAAATCATCAAAGGTTACACTAAAGGCGAGTCGGATCCAAGTGATTCATCTTGTCTATCTATTTTATTTTTATTTTCAGCATTTTTTTAGTTTTTATTTTCATGTTTAAAACCTTTTCTAAACTTTTGATTTGATTAGACGTTGAGGATAAACCGGTATTAAAAGCTCTTGTGTCCTTGGACGACCTCGGTATCTTACCAACGCTATACTACGCCCACGATGGGTGCACTTGCCCATATGTGTGTTTAGTGTTAGTAAAATATCATGTTTTATAAATTTAAAACTTGACTAAAGTGTTAAAAAGGGCTTAAAATATACATAAAAACATATAACGCTACACACACATCAGGGGCATTGACACACCCTCTCGGATTTGGCTCCGTGTTACCTGGAAGACCACCCGGGGATCTCTCAGACAACATTCTAGCCAAATGTGCAACCTGATTCTCAACGGTCTGTATAGAAGCTTTTTAACTCCACATCTCCCCTTCTTGGGCCATGAAGCATTCCTCGTGTTGTTGGTAGCGGTTCTCAGCTATCTGATTAGCACAATTGAAGTTTCCTAACAGCTGTGCCATCATCTCCTCTAGCTTAGAGTTACTCTAAGAGGCGTGAGGCTGGGTACTGCTCTCGGAGCCTTGATGATGGTAATGTGGCTGGAAGGACTGACCTTGAGATTGGTAAGGTTGTCCCTGGGGCTGCTGTGGCGCGGGAGCGCGTTGAGCATATCTGAGTGGGTTTTGGTTATTAGAATTAGATTTCCACCCAAAGTGCTGGTGATTTCTCCAGTCCGGATTGTACGTGTTGCTATAGGGGTTATTTTGGGGCCTAATTTGATTGGCCAAATAGTCCACCTCTTCGTGGCCTGTAAACATAACACCCTGCTCACAAGTACCTGGCTCATGTGACACTCCACACTGCTCACATGATGATTGTACCTGCGAAACGTTCTGAGCTTGATCAAACCTTGCTACCAAAGCTCCAATCTACACTGCAAGAGCCGTATACGTATCCACTTGATGAACTCCAGGAATAGATGATGCTTTATTTCGCACTCCACTGTGTCGCGAACTCGACTTCTGGGTAGCTTTTTCTATAATTGCATGGGCTTCGGTTGGTGTCTTAGTTCCAAGATCGCCTCCTGCATTTACGTCTATGCGTTCTTGTGAGTGGTAGTTGAGTCTTTGGTAGAAGTTCAACACAAGTTGTCTTTTGGACAACCCATGATGTGGTACATCGATCAGAAGATCTTTGAACCTCTCCCAAGCTGCGTGTAGAGATTCTCCTTCGTCCTGTTTGAATGTCATTATACGGTTCTTTAGCTTAGCTATCTTTTCCGGAGGGGAGTATTTTTGCATAAAAAGATCTGCCATCTGTAGGATCGTTCGACTGATCCAAATGAGTCGTTCAGAGAGGTTCTGATCTATTTCAGGTGCGGAAAACAAGAAATAGACTTAGAAACAGCTAAATCTTCACTATAACTACTGATTATATAGATTTGAACACAAATACAATCAGTCTTCACACCGGCAGCACTTCGGTATGGAATACAAGGAACTGTTTCTCTGATTTCGCTCATAGTGACCTATTTATAGGCACTTGATTCCGCTCATAAAGACACATGACCTGTTGGAGCGAAATTAGACTATTGTGATTCCGATCGAAAATGTCATCATGACATTTCGGGCGGAATTATCCTCTGGAGCGAAATCAGCTTTCTAAACACTTAAACTCTTCTATTTTCTCGATCTACGTGCCCTGATCTATACAATCTAGACTAAGACTCGACACAAGACGAAATCGACAGATGTATGCACCAACAGACTCCCCCTCAGATGTTGACGAGTCTCACGTGTTGAGTCTTTGCAACTTCAGTCTTGATCAGTCTCTGGGCTTCATTCTTTCACTCAGCATCAACAGACTCCCCCTTGCAGTGTGCTGGCATTCCTTAAGTTCATCAGCATCATCTGCTTCAGGATCGTAATCTGACTTTTTTCGGTTCAAAATCGTTAACCTGGCTCAAACTTTGTCCACTGAATCGAAACCTAGTTTAATCTCTATTCACAGCATCCTCAGGCATCGGAACCTGGCTCTTTAAACACAATCTTCTGAGGATCGAATGACCTGGCTCTCGTCTTGCTCAGGATTGTCACCTAGCTCAAACTTAAACCTGCACAATCTCTACCTCAAAGTAAATTTTCTCATTTTAACAATTTAAAAATGTACTAACACTGACTCTTCCTCAAAAAATAACTCAATAATCTTGATGAACCTCTTTAAAATTTGTTCAAAACACATTTGATTTTCAAACACATACTTCTTTTCACAAGAATGTCATCATGTTTAGCACTTGGAATTTTGAAAATCAGCTCTCCAACATCAGTTGTCAAAAATCTTTTTGGATTTTTCAAAAATTATTGTAAAACACACCGAAAATCTTTTTTAATTTTTTCAAAAGTTTATACTAAAACACACCGAATGAAATGCAGTAAAGAAATATTTACAAACAATATTTTTGTGAGTTTTGTGTAAGAGGATCATATCAATTTTTGACAAGTCACAAGTACCGTTGAGCTTAGTTACACATTAAGAATTAAACAATTCACTTAGATTGCCGATATACTGATCCACTTAAATTCTCACACAAATTTCAACTGATTCAGGATATGAGTTAGGTATTTTAAGAACTTAAACTCATTCATGTGTCCCACCTCTTGAATATACTCCCGTATCCAGATCCCAATATTCAGTCTTACAGGTGAGTATACCACAGATGATATCTGTAAGGGGTTAAATTGTGAGGGCCGTGAGAGCTCAGGTCGATACTCCCGTATACGCAGAGAGATGACGGCTTCAACTTTTGGTGTGTCCCCTTTAGAGGATCTTTTCTTCAACAGCAATGATTATCAATTTTATTGTATCATCAATTTGCTGAGGGTGAGCTTATATTTCAAAGCATTTGCAGAAAGTATTATACGGGGACTAGATCAGAATTTCCATTCAGCAGAAGTCCCGGGATAATACCCCAGATATCACTGAGCATAAAGACCTAGTATCTCAGAAAAAGGAACCTTTCAAACGAGATTTCAGGGGTTACCTATATATCCAAGTAGTGTTCCCCACGAAATAAGCAAGTTTGAATTTAAGTTTATATCCCGAAAAAGCTTACTAAATGTGTAAAAACCTATCGGCATATCATCAGTGAGACCGTTTAACACTATTTAAACATTACATTTCTTTAGCATACTGTGACCGTCTACTGATGTACTATCATTTCCTCTTCTTTGACACAAAAACTCATTTTTTGAATTTTATCATGTTTTTGTCTTTTTCAAATTTTCTAATGTTTTTGGATTTTCAAAAATTTTTACTCCCCCTAAAATGCAAACACATTTCAGGAAATTTGAAAACAAACTATACAACAAACTTGACAACCGATATCTAATCGCTTCTATTCGCCATCCACTTGGCATAAACAATCAGAACTCCCCCTTACACAAAACTATTTTCTCATTATGATTTCAAAACACTTAAGTTTGTTTTAACCAAAATGATTTTTCCGGAAAATAAGTTTTGTTGATTTTACCAATTATAAAGTTTAGGGGTTTGGTTCATCATATTGTTCTTCAAAGACCACTTGTAAGTTTGGTTCAATCAAGTTCAACCTAATGACCTTGATTAACCATTTGAAAGAAAAAACAAGTTCAACTTAATGTCCTTGATTTACCACTTGAAGGTGTAAAACTTCATCAACCAACTTGTAGGAATACCACATCTACACAAAATCATTTTACCGATAAAGATGCCGATTCCTGCTTCACACTTACCAACCTGGAAACTCCGGCACGTCACACTTAACCTGTAAAAATTCAACTATTTTTAAGATTTAATCACACAAACAATTATCAAGAATGATGCCGATTCCTGATCCACGATTACAAACTTGGGATCTCTGGCAATTCGGATGTTCAAAGGAAAAGAATTTCCACCCAAGTCTGACCAACCTTGGGTGTTTTTAGCTCCTTTAGCTCTTGTTCAGTTGGGTTAAAAGTTGCTTTCTTTGTTGCGTAAAAATCTTTAACCCCTTTTACTTTCCCATCAAGCATTTTCCCAAAAATTTTCTTAACATTCCCATTGAATGTTTTCTCAATATCAAATTCATTTTGATCTGAAAAGAATTGATTTGAGATCTCAACCTTACCAACTTTCTGTTTAATCTTCTCAAACTTCAGTGATGGAAATTCATCATCAATCACTGAAGATACAGAAATTACCTCTTTTACCTCACCTTGTGGCTCTTCTGGCTTTGTGGAACCAGAATCATCGCCAACTTTCTCTTCAGACTTCTTAACAACCCACACTTGGTTGTTCTTAGCTCTCCTTTTGTAAAAATTCTTTTTAGAACACTCACCAACCTCATAAGTTGAGTTTTCAAACATTTTGAATTTTTTGGTTGGTGGTTCAACATCAACAACTATTTCTTTCAATTTTTTAGAAACTCCCTGTTTAATCTCAGCATTTTTCGGACAATTCCATGCAATGTGACCAGCTTCATTGCATTTGAAACAAGTTTGAGTCTCTTTTGGATGAAACACTCCAGTTCCATTCCTTTTCTTTTCAGCAAGAAACTCCTGGTTTGATTGTCTCCAGAAAGGTTTCTTCTGTTCCTCCTCAGCACTTCCACCTGAAACAAATTCTGTTTTTGTTTTAGAATTTTTTTTCATTTTTATAATTTTCTGGTGGAATAAAACCTAATCCTTTCTTTTTGTAGCTACCATTATGGTTTGGTTTCTTTTGAAAACCAGAACCAGAATTATAACCCTTTTTCTTGTTTAAACGTTGTTGAACTCTTGAAGTGTATTTTTTAGGTTTTCCAGTAAGATTTAAATCTTTTATTTCAGAAATCTTAATTTCTGTCATTTTGAAAACCTTTTTGATCATTTCAAATCTAACACTTCTTATTGGAAACTCTTTGTCAGAATATAATTTGTCAGAATCATTTAAAGTGTATGCAACTTCAAATGTTTCATCATCCAAATTTGCTTTTGATAACAAAAATTCTTTACTATAAGACCGTTTAACCGACGATTTTGGACTGTTGACTGACGAACTTGAACCTCCAGACTCAGACTTTGACTCAGACTCCTCATCGGTATCCAACACCTGATCGACCACCTTTTTTATTAACTCAGACTCATGATCAGTGTCAGACGATGTGAAAATAACGTCAATGTTTTCTGGCAAATCATCAGTTGTATCGGTTTTTAGCTTTATATTGACTGCTTTTTCAACATGCTCCTCATTTGGTTTTCTGGGAGAATAACCTTCCCAGATCGGAGGCGGACACTTGTTATAACTAACAGTCGGTTTCTTACCAGTATCCTTCTTCTTTGGCTTGTCATCTTGAAAAGCTTCCATACCTGCAACAGTCGGATAAATTCTATCAATAAGATAATCAGAACTAGAGTAACTTTGCAATAATCGTCTGATTCTCTCATTTTCAATCTTTTCATTCTCTAACTCTCGTTGCATCTTGGCACATTCTTCGATGTAGTGATTTATCGCTTTCTGCTTTGCCATCATCACAGCATTCATCATCGTTAGTGCTTGTTCTCTTTCAGAATTTGTCTTTTGAAGACCAGTTACTGTTTTGTTCAATACATCGTAAGATTCTTTCACATAGTTGAGATTGAACAATAACTGTTCCTTCATCTTCTCAAACTCTGCAATCTTCTCATCTTTTGCTGCACATTCTTTGCAAGTCTCCAAACACTTCAAACAAGGCTTGATGACTTCAACAATCTTTTCAACTTCAATAATTTTCTCAACTTCAACCACTTTCTCATCTTCAGTCACCTTTTCTGGTTCAGCAATCTCCTCAGCAACACTTTTTACTTCTTCATTCTGAACAGCTTCCTTTGTTTGATCACCACTTTCAGACTTCTGTTTCATTTGTTCTTTTGCAGCTTGTTTCTCTTTCAGCTTCTCCAAGCGTTCTGCAAAATAAAAATGAAAACTTTCAGGAGAGAGATGAGATTTTGCAACATTAATATGTCTTTCTTCTTCATCATCACTGCTATCATCAGTTTGTGATTGATCAAACTTTACTGATTTGTCATAATTTTCATCCGAAGAACCAGAATCGGATGGTGTTTGATCAAAGACAATCTCTTTTTCTGAGCTTTCATCACTTTGTATGCTTTCATCTGCACTCTCTGAACTTTCATCAGATGAAACAGACTTCTCTTCTTGATTCTTCACAGTTTCACCAATAGACATCATCCATGTGGTAAACATATCTGGTTCCTTCACAATCTTAGCAATGAATGCTTTAAATTCTCCTTTTTCATCCACAAACATATCCCAGCTAAAACCTTCAGGTAACCTTTCGTCATCTTGATTGATTAGGCATGCTTTGCTTTCGGGCGATATGTATTTGTTCCAGTTAAAATCCACCAAACATGCTCTCTTTGAATCCTCGATCACTTTTCTACCATGAGCCACTTGTGGTTCTTGCTGTTGTTGTTGACCAACTTGTTGATAAATGGCTTTCTTGTAGTAGTCATCTTTTCCGAATGGATTCTTCACATCACTAGCTTCCCTGTTCTTGCATTCCCTCTTGAAATGACCTTTCTCCCTGCATCGAAAACAAGTAACTTTAGATTTGTCAAAACCCAAAGTAGAAACATGTGCATCAAGAAAGTTATTTCTTCCAGTAATCAGCTTGAATTTTTCAGCTCTCCTCAAGACACTAGCTAGACACCATTTGATGTCCATTAGTTCCATTTCTTCGGCGTCTATCTGATCGTAATCCTCCTTTGTGAGCATAGGATTCCCAATCCGCCCTGCAACCAAACCTTCATAAGATAGTAGCACGGAACCAAGCAACGCCATGTGATCTTTAGCAACCTCTTCTGAAAAAATTTGACAATCAGGAAGATTCAAAGCAATATTGCATTGTATCACATAACCACTTCCACTTTTCGTACTTTGAGAACTGAAACTTGAAGTTGGGCTCTTTGGATTAACGCTCGGGTATGAAGAGAAACCACTACTTCTTTTAGGACTTTGATCAACATTTTCAGTAGAATCTCCAGCACTAAATGCAGTTTGTATCTTTGTGCTTCTTTCAACTTCTGGAACACTGCCTTTGTAGTACATTTTTACATCCTGTTGACCACTTGGACTGTTCATCCTCGCAATCTTCTGCTGTTCCAAATCTTGACCCTCAACCTTCTCGATAAACTGAGAAATCGTTAACCCATCATAAACCCCAGTGTTTTTCAAGATCATCAAGTAAGTACCCCATTCCTTTTGCGGTAACGCATCAGCCAACTTGTCTACCCACTCTTCACGATCCTTTTTTATACTAAGCATCGACATGGATCGCACCAAGTGGCAATATTTTCAATTAGCTTCTTCGTATCTTCCCCAGGCAAACTTGTAAACAGATCAAATTCTTTCTTGAGCAGTGCTTTCTTGCTCTTGATCATATTCTCACTACCCTCAAACTTGACTCTAAGAGCATCCCAAATTGATTTTGAAGTCTTGTCATGTTGAAGTAACACAAAAATGTCTTCTTTGATAGCTTGCTGAAGTAGACTAATCATCATCTTTTCAGCTCTGTACATATTACGTTCTTCATCACTAAACTCAGATATTGCTTTCTCAACTTGCAGATCAGTCTGTGGTAATACATATTTCTTCAGAATGCACTCCCAAGATCTAAGATGGTTTGCCTGGACTCAGTTTTTGAATCTGTCTTTCCACCCGTAGTACTCTTCGATACTCATCAGTTTTGGGGGCTTTTGTAATGTTCCGGTCTCGTTTTCCAAGTTCATATTCTTAGCAATGGAAGCCGGAATAGTCGGAGATGAAGCGAACACATTGTAGAACTCTTCACTCATGATTACGTATCACATTTTTCAAAAACAGTAGCTTTCGAGCGGAATTAACCCAGAAGCAGTTCGAGCAAAAACACTGATTAAAGTCTGGAGCGAAATCACAATGTACACTGGAGCGAAATCAAAAGTTTGTAGCTCTGGAGCGAAATCACCACTGATTTTGGAGCGAAATCAAGAAATTCGTTTGTCTGGAGCGAAATCAGAAAGAATTTTGGAGCGCAATTAACAATTTGGCAGCCTGGAGCGGAATCAACAGCAAGTTTTGGAGCGAAATCAGACAACATTCGTTCGAGCAGAATCAGTTCGGAAGTTCATTTTGTCCATTTTAACTGTGAATTTTGCAATGAAACTTTCCAGGGTTTGTCTATATGTATTTTTACACAGTTTGTGAAAAATTTAACCAGTTTTGACCGTTAAATCTCGTTCTGATGAAGAAAGAAGGTGTAGAAGCTAGAAATTTCAATGAAATTCGGCTATAAACTGCAGAACTCCTCCAACTGGCTCTGATACCAATTGTAGGATCGTTCGACTGATCCAAATGAGTCGTTCAGAGAGGTTCTGATCTATTTCAGGTGCGGAAAACAAGAAATAGACTTAGAAACAGCTAAATCTTCACTATAACTACTGATTATATAGATTTGAACACAAATACAATCAGTCTTCACACCGGCAGCACTTCGGTATGGAATACAAGGAACTGTTTCTCTGATTTCGCTCATAGTGACCTATTTATAGGCACTTGATTCCGCTCATAAAGACACATGACCTGTTGGAGCGAAATTAGACTATTGTGATTCCGCTCAAAAATGTCATCATGACATTTCGGGCGGAATTATCCTCTGGAGCGAAATCAGCTTTCTAAACACTTAAACTCTTCTATTTTCTCGATCTACGTGCCCTGATCTATACAATCTAGACTAAGACTCGATACAAGACGAAGTCGACAGATGTATGCACCAACACCATCTCGTTCCAAGTCGTGATGGACCCTGCTAGAAGTGACAAAAGCCAAGATCGGGCTTTGTCTAGCAAAGAGAATGGAAAGAGACGCAAACAGATTGCGTCTTCGGAAACATCTCGTATTTTGAAAGTCGAACACACTTCGAGAAACGAAGCGATGTGTCGACCCGGATCTTCGTGATCCTTTCCATCGAACTGCACATAATTTTGTAACATGTTAATTATACTAGATTTAATTTCAAAACTCGGTGCTGCTATCGTAGGTCAGGCGATGCTCGGTAGCAAGCCCTCTCCTCCTGGACGACCGGTCTCATTCAAAGGCTGGTCGTCCTCTGCCATTATGCTTCCTCTCTCGTCCTCTAAACTCTCGCTGTCAGAAAGTATCACTGGTTCGTCGATTGCGGCCGCAATCCTTTGTGCCACGACAAGTGATCTTTCGAGAAGCCGCCTGCTTCTTCTTAGGTTATTTTCTGGTTGGTTGGCTAGGTCAGCAATAGCGGGTACAGAGGTTGTGGACATTAACCTACAAGTAATAAGGAATGCATTATATGGAAAAATAACATAGTAATAATATAAGTAAAATAAATAATAATACTATTATATTATATACATATATATACAATTTATTATACAAAACTATATATCTATTTACTTACTTATTTACATCCGAAAATTGTCTTTTTTTTATATCAGAAAATCTGATAAGATCTGATAAAAATCTGATGAAAATTTTCTTTCCATCAGAATTTCTGATAAATCCATTAGAATTTACCAGAAAATCTGGTAAATTCATTAGAAGTGAAAATTTTTGTCTCAGAAAATCTAATGGGTTTATCAGAATCCATCAGAAAATCTCTTATAAATTCATTAGAAATTACCAGAAAATCTGATGGTTTTATCAGAAAGTTTTATTTTCGTGGAGTAAATAAATAAACAATTTAAACAAGCTGCTCGATTCCGAACAAGTAAATAAAATAAATGAATGAGTGCAAATGAATGAATAAATAAGCAGTTAACTAAATAAATAAATGAACAAGAATGAATAAATGTAACTGAAATAAATGCATAAATGAAATAAATATATATAAATGGTTCGATTCCGAACACAGGCGTAAATATAAATATAAATAGGAATGAAATGACTGAATTGAAATAAATGAAATAACTGAATTGAAATAACTGAAATGAATAAATAAATGAAATGTTGAAATGAAATAAATAAAAAAATGGTTCGATCCCGAACACTTAACTGAATTAAACAAATAAATGAAAAATGTTAGTCGAACAATAAATAAAAGGTTAGTATGTTAGTGATCAGAATACATGTTTAAGAACAAGGAATCGAACCATAAATAAGAAAGGAATTGATGGGTTGGATCGGTTATGCTTCCATTCGGTTTTGAAGCTTCAAAGAGGTCTGATCAGGACTGCTTCGGAACCCAGAAATCGCCCAGAAACATGGAGAAAAACCCAACATTTTGATCAGTAGCGAATGCTGCTATTTATAGGCAATTTTCAATTTGGCTCGGCCGTGCTGTTGGATCGCACGGCCATGCACTGACACGTTGTCGGGTGAAGTCATTTCTCCGATTCGTGGTCAGCCAAGTGGACAAGTTGTCTGGGTCACCAGATTGGCACGGTCATGCAACTGGTCACACGGTAGTGCGAGGTCATCAGAATTGTGATCAGAAAGTATGGTCCAGGTCGTGCACGGGGGTGCGGTTGGCTCGCACGGGAGTACGGTTGGCTCGCATGGCCGTGCGTACCGAGTAATCAGTGGCACACTAAGTCGCACTGGCAGGGCTTCGAAGGTCGGAGGTCTGGCATGGTAGTGCGGTTGGATCGCACGGCCGTGCCATATCTGGCAGTTCACAGAATTTTGCCAATTTCATCAGAATTGCATCATAATTTCCCCGTTTTCATCAGATTTGTCTTTTGCCCTTTGTATAAGATCTGAAAATAGAAAAGTACCTGTTTTGGTACCTAAACATCGCAGTTTCGGTCAAAAACGCTTAAAACGAAAGTAAATTGTGGGATAAAAACATGTATAATTTAACGTATATCAACTGCCCTTGTAGTAAAGACCGACATTCTGTTGATACGAAGAACTGCTTGTCTTGCTTTGCTTTTGCAGCTCAAGCTCATGACTTTCTATCTTTTCCATCAAAGCATCAAGAGTAATTGTATCATACAACACATCAGTTTTCAAAATAAACACAAACGTTTGCCACTGATCAGCTCGTGGTAACGCTTCAATGATTTTATCAATGATTTCTTCACGGGTTTTTATAATTCCAAACCTATCGAGTTCAATTTTAAGGTGACAAAATCTTTCAATCATTTGTCTTACAGATTCATCATTTATACTGTCAAACAAATCAAATTCCTTTTTAAGTAAAGCTTTTTTGTTCTTTTTGATTTGTTTCCCACCCTCGGCTTTAACCCGTAATGATTCCGACACTGATTTAGATGAGCCATCGTGATTAAGTAGTGCGAAGATAACATCTTTAATCGACTGTTGGATTAAAGCAATCATCCGTTGTTCATACGAAAAATTCTTTTTATCGTCAACTGCTAGGCTTTTAAGTGGGATCTCTTCGTTTTTATCATCAACTGGCCTGCTATAACCAAATTCCATACAAAACCAGCTTTCGTGAGCATAAGCTTTGGCCCAGTTAATGAATCGTTCTTTCCACCACGTATAATCTTCAATACCGTCAAGTTTTGGTGGTTTCGAATTAGTTCCGTAAAAAATTATCATGATTAATGTTTTCAGTTATTGCTTTCGAAATGCTTTTCGGTGTGACAGTCGATGTTTCGGAAGATTTTGAAGTGTAGGCCTTGTAGAACGTGTTGTAAAACTCTTCAGCCATGACGTTTGATTCCTTGTTTTTCTCCTTCGCGTATCGCTCCTTGATTTTTCACCTCTTTTATCACCTGCAAACAATCAAACAAACGATCAGTTTTAAATGAACCAAATACACGAAATTCCATGAAACGTGTGACTATGGAATATTGTGAATAACGCGGACAGATTCAATCTAAGACTCGTGTTGAAGACTCACGGACTCGTTCCAATGTTCGGACGAATACTCGATCGGATGAGGTCAACTTGTCAATGGAAGCAAAGTGATCGAATGGGAACTCTTGATCGGATGATCATCCAATGGGTCACAAAAATTATAACACTTGGATCGGATGAATATCCAATCGGTTGTGGTCAAACAACGTCAACTAGAATTTTGAACTTTGATCAGATGACAAATCGGACGAATGATTATCCGTCAAATGTGTATTGGGTCAATGATAGTTATTGGACCAAGAGTTGATATTATTAGGCCGAACAAAAGTCTCTCCTGTTGGGCTATTATATTGGGCCACACAAACATTATCTGATGTTCAGTTCACACACATGGGCCGTCATTTGAATTCAAAAATGAACTGTCACACAATGAATGAGATCACTATCTATTGGACCAACACTTTGATTATAAGTATGGCAGATAACACCGCATGCAATCAGATCAAATCATACAAACTTGGGCCGCCAATATTATGTTAATAATGCACATGATAATTTGGTCAGATGTAAATCCAATCGGATCACTTTTCAAATACACATTTCGTCCAGATATTCATTCGGTCGAATGACCATTCATTAAATGTGTCAGTTTATTGAATCAAGTTTGATTGGGCCGAGACAACTATGATTCAATACATGGGCCAATAACCTTTTCACATGCAAACTGAACTGTTATTGGGTCGAGATACTGCTTCACATGCAAAGTATTGAACTTTGAATCCAATGAGTCGACAAGCTTTTGAGATGTATTAATTGAATTGCTCGAGAAAATAGGCTGCCCAACTTTTATTTTAATAACATTTCACGTGAAGCTGGAATCTCATTAAATGTCACCGATCGAATATATATCAAACTATATAACAATCACGTGAAGATTTCAGGTTTAATGAAGATGATTGGGCCGCTGAAATCTTGGGCTGACACTTAGAATGATCAGATGCAATTGCTTTTAACCTTTAAAGTTTCACATGATAATCCTGACAATGTCTTGTTGAATGTTATTGGTCTGCTAATGTTAATGGATCGGATGAAGATCCGAGCAAATCACTATCCGAGTGCTTATGTCCAACTTTCAAATGTCAGTATGTCACACATGCTTCGGATTTTCATTCGGTTGAACGACCGTCCGAGTGAAGTTAAGTAACTTTATGTCATCCGATCGGACGAATTTTTCTCTTGATCAAACGACTATCCGAGTGATAAGCTAAAAGAGACTTATGTCCGGATGGTCATCCGAACGGATGGCCCATCCGGGTGAAAAATAAGAACAGCAACAGCAGCTAAATTTCATACTTTTCAAACCAAAAAATCTCCGATTTTTCACAAAATACTTGGAGTTTTTATCTGAAATTTTGTAGGCTTGTAAAACAAAGATTTTCGCACAATATATCAAAAAATTAGCCAATTTTAACCGTGAAAACCTTGTTAATTTTGCGTTTTTGTGTCGAAAAGTGAAGAAAATGAGTAGAGGAAGAAATTTCACAAATCTGATATGAAAATGAATCTGAAACTGATGAAATCTCGTCGATTCTTGTGAATTTGATCCGTGCAATCGAGTTCCTGCTCTGATACCACTTGTGAACGCGTTGTAGGTGTCACACCCCGACCACGTAAAATAACAAATCGTGGCGGAAACGTCGGGGAGTGTTGTAAAAAATTATTGTTTCAAACCATGGATACAAAGAGTTTCGTTTTATTGAATATTAAACATTGTCTTAAAGTTAAACAAGCAATTCAAACATAGTTTATCATCGTTATTAAATCACTAAGGCCTCGTCCGGTCCTAAGTGAACATGCATCCTATTCGCAATCAACATTAAGCAACATCACCTGAAACATATGTAAAAACAAAGTCAGCAAAGAAATGCTGGCGAGTACATAGTTTTAGTGTGAGTATCAGATTCATGGCTCGTTTGTATGTTAACAACTTGTACAACTTCGTTAATTGATATTAGAAAACCTCGTTTTGTAAAATGTTTGTATTGTAAATGAATAACCAAGTCAAAATAGATTGGTCATAATTTATAAAGCTCGATGCCATGAATCTTAACCCAAAACATTTGTTTATGTAAACCAAATCATAAATCGTTCTTATAATAAAACTCGTATGGTTTATATAGTTTCGTAAACATCGTTGTGTAATATTGTTTAACTCGTTCTCGTTATAGAACATCGTTCATTCGTTTAAATCATTCCAAATCGTTCAATTCATTCACTCGTTTAAATCGTTCTCGTTTTAATTGTGAAAACTACTTTTGGTCGTCTCGCTAATAACATTAAAACCTTCATGACTCGTTCATTGTTCAACTCGTTCAACTCGTATTAACAAACCACCAAAGGGTAAGTTAACAATCATTCGATTCAGTCGTTACCCACCTAACCCACACATAACCATGGGTCCGGTCTGATAACCGGATTTGTCGGATCCTATGGTACCATAACCTAATACTGGTCGGTTCGGCCAAAATTAATGAATGTCATTCGTTATGTAACTACCACCAACAAGTTCATTCACATTATCGAAATCGTTATTAGTTTAGTATAAACCATCTCAATCGTTTTGAAACCATCGTTAGAATATCGAAATCGTTTTCATACATATGAATCACCCCAAAACAATCGAAAACAGTAAAAAGAGGGGATCTATGTACTCACCTTTGGGTGCGTTTTTTATAAGTTAACACGATCCCTCAATTGTTTATCCGCCCTAAATTAAATAAGAATGATTTTAATAATCACAAACCCACACCTTGACATGCAAAATACTACTTATGTCATTTTTGTTTTAATATACATGAAACTGGACTGTTTTCGAGCATTTTAATAAAATAGTTAACCTTCTCCAAAAATTCCCAAATTTTTACAGAATGTCTCACACGAACCAAATATTATTGTGTAAAAATATCGGGGTTCAATTCATTATCAGTATTTTATAGAAAATCGTTTACCGGACTGCAATCAGATTTGTTACTTTCTGATTGCAGTCTACGAAATAATTCATATAAAATTTATCGTAAGTCTGTTTGATGTAATTCCAGTGGGAGAATTACTACGACATTAGTGGTCATTTACAGTATAAATTTCATGAGTTAATTCTACACAAAACTCAAGTTATGACTAAAAACATTTCGCCCATTTACTACAGTAAAAACTCAGCTTTAGTTGCTGTTACAAAAACAGTCCTTTAAAAATAGTAAACGACCTCGAAAAATTATGATTCCAGTGCCATCTGATCCGTTTTTCAAAAATACATAATTTAGGCTTCAGAAAATCAGTTTTTCGATTTATAATGATCCAGTTACAGCCCGTTAAAGTTGGCTGAAAATGCTAATCAGCATGTTGTTTCTAGCTTAAATATTACTAAAACGCACACATACGATCACCATAAATATAAAATAAACGATGATCAAAGAAGCTTACTACTAGATTTGAAACTAGGGAAGAAGCAAGCTTGAAAAACGAGTGGTTAAAGGCAAACGAGAGAGGTCCTTCAAGATCCGTGAGCACCGAGCCTCCTAATTCACCTCCTAGCACCTTGTAGTATCTTTGGCTTGTTGAACTTGAAATGAAAATAGTGGGTGTGTGTTATTGACCGAGAATGGAGGAGGGAGTAGAGGAAGTTGTGAAGTGAAGATTATGATCACTAAGTTCTCTTATAAGTGTTATTATTCAATGTCTAGTGCTCTCTAAAGTGCATACCCCAATCATGAAGAATCTCATCAATTTCAAGTAGAGAATTAAATAGGATTTAGTGGAACTTGGTGAGGTCTTGAGGTGGCCACACATGAGCCGTAAATGCAGCAAAAAAAAAAGTTTTAAATTATAATTTAAACCATGTAATTACCTTGTATTCTTATTTCCAGTACAAGCCTAATCAACACAAGAACCAAGAAGATCCATAGAAATCTTATGGGGATTATGGTGGGGGCCATTCTTGGGCTGGTCATAACTAAAAAGGGGGGTTAAATGAAAATTATTTGGTAAATAGGTGATTAGTTAGGGGGTGCTATGTGTAAGTGTTAGTGTTGGTGGGGGACATGCATGATCACACTTCTCCAATAATTCAAATAGAATATTGTAAAGATCTAAGAGAATATTTTGGTGGGTTCATCCCATTATAACCGTAAGTTGTATGGGGGGAGGGCTCCATGTAAAAAATTTGTTTATACAAATATGCCATAAGTAGGCTAAAACGGGTGCTTAACTGGATACCGGGTATTTTATCTAGCGTTTAAATCCCGATTTATGGCGTTCTAAATTATTTTTATTATTCTATAAAAATAAACTTGCCAAAATATTACTGAAATAAATTTCAGTTGCCAAGACTGGCTGCGTTGTCCGCGTTTCGCAGTAGAAGCACTGTGTCGCGCAGAAACACGCGGTACGCGCTTAAACTTGAAAAATAACGTTTTTAGGCGTTTTAATTTATTTTTCAACATGGACCTGATTAAAAATAAATTCTTAATCATAACAGAATATTT
>JARYGA010046751.1:0-27375 GCA_030545235.1 Helianthus tuberosus
TTTTTTAGGAATTACTGTTTGTGTTCACACTGGTTCTCGCAATAAAGGGTGGTTCCTAACGGATCTTTGTCCTATATATATATATATATATATATATATATATATATATATATATATATATATATATGGGACCGCTAAAATGAAAACCACCTCCAGTTGTAAGAACTGTGAGAACTACACCGTACGGGGCGAGCTGGACCAATTTTTTTTTTGATAAACGTAGATGCGTGTATTATAAACACGTTTGTAAAAAAAAAAATTTTAAAAATGTCGTGTGTGTAGTTTTGAGCACCACAAGTTTGTGTTTACGGGTACCGTAACCAGATCAAAAAGTTCTCATGGTTCTTACAACTTTACAACTGGATGTGGTTTTCATTTTAGCGGTCCCCTATATATATATATATATATATATATATATATATATATATATATATATATATATATATATATATAGCCATACTTCTATTTATCTATAGCTACATAACTCTATACTATATAATTAAGTAAATCAATGTAAGAACACGTGTCATTCATTAGAACTATCTATTTTTTTTTCCACCTTTATTTTCTATTTAATTATAGAGACTTACTTTTAGTTACAACTTATATTTTCAACTTAATTATAGATAATCAATTTTAATCAAAGTTAATTATTATATTGTTATCTAAATAAAACATCAATAACTATTTATATTTATATTAATCTATATTTATATCTATCTACATCTATGTAACTAATGCTACATTTATTTATATTTTTTAACTTTTTTAACTATTAATTAATAAATTATTCCAAATAATTAGTTAATTAAAAATGTTTGAAAAGTTCAATTAGTTACAATCATTACACGAGTTTGTGTAATACCTGAAAGTTGTTTGCATATTTATAATACTTACATACAAATATTAGCGTATCAGTATAACACAATGACCAATGAATATATTTAATGGAAATATGTTATTAAGTACGAAGTGCAATGGGTTCGTTTTATCTTACAGCTAAAAAATAACTTTTTAATAGTTAATTAAAGAAATTTACCTTTTTTAATAATTTTACTAAAAACAATTCCAAATAATGTCAACAAGTGTAATACACGAGTTTATAATACACGTGTAATAATTGTAAGTGCATAATGTATATCACTTCAGTCAATCCCGAATCGTAGCAGAAAATTGAATGAAACAAGGTTTTGTTATGTTAAAATAGGGATAAGTCTATTTTAAATGAGGAGTGGCAAACTTTGTTGGTACACTTTATGTGGACGCGACTCGATTCGGTTCGATTCGACTCGGTTAGGTTCGGCTCAAGCCCGACGTAGCGACATTCCTCCGTCGTGCGCCCCAGAGTTCGACACGCGAAGCACGGAGAGCCGCGAACCTTCCCAACGCCACATCACCATGTTGATGTCATGATGATGTCATGTGATACTTATCAATGGATGAAGTCTACGTGAATTCATGATTCTCAACCATTTAATGGTTTTCTGATGACATCATACAAAAAGATCATGTTTTACATTTGACGAAGAACTCATATGTCAATGAAGACTTTATACATGACGAAGAACATCACAATGCATGACGAACAACCATTTTCACATGCAAATAACATCAGACGAAGAACATGTTTCGTCACAAATGGAGGTCGACGAAGAACCAACTAGTTTTTCGTCGCCTCATGTCCTTCGTCGGACCTGTTGTGCCTATATATACAGAACAGAACAGAACACAGAAACAGACAGAGCTTGAATGAGCTTAGAGAGAGAGTAGTGAGAGAAAGTTCCAGTGTGCTTTGTATTTTGTCGAATCTTGTACCGAAACTTTATCTAAATCAATGTACATCGTGTTAAACGTTGAATCATTTTGTTGTGTTTACTCTCTCACTCGGTTTGTGTCGTAACGGGGATTCCGCACTTGTTTCGGCACCCGAAACAAGAAATCATTGTGGTTCGACGATCTGTATCGGGACCTACAAGTGGTATCAGAACGTAAGGCTCGATTTCTTGTTGAAGACCGAGTTTCCGGTGGTATTTTCGAGTGGGTTTTTAGTCTCTTTCATGGTTAAAAGTTAAAAACCCAGTTGTGTTTCATGAGATTTCTGTTTTGATACTCGAAAATCTGATGTTATTTGATGTTTGTTTCAGTTAAAACTTGTTAAAAAAAGGTTGGAGATCAATAAAGTACAAGTTGTTTTGAGTTTCTACGTCAAAATTTGTGTTCCCGGCACCGGAAAATTCATACAGTTCATCGAGTTCATAGATTTCTTCATAACTTTCTGGGTTTTTTGAGTTGTTGAAGTCTATGATTATTATATGTTTGTTTGAATTATTGGTTTCTCAAATGATGTGCTGTTGATATTTCCTGTTGAAATTTGAGGACTTTAGGTATGGATGTTTGACAAAATTGACACAACAACTATTGTGTCAGAAAGAGAAAGATAAGATTTTTTTATTATTGAAAATATCTTTCATCTGTCTACAAACCAAATTCAACGAACATTCAGTTTTCGTGGGCCATTTCTGTTAAATTTAAATCTTCTTTGGGCTATTAATAATTTTCACAAAAAAAAGGTTTTTCATTGGCCTTATAGTCCATCGCAGGCTGTGTATTGGGCTGAGATTATTTGTCCATTGTTAGTGGACCTCATCAAGCATTAGTGGGTTTCACTTAGAACTCTTTAAACAGAAGGTTTACAATCATATCAAACTGGTTTTATTTGGGTTTTTGAGTAATTATTCGCAAACAACAATCCAATGTCGAATTCAAACATCTTTCCCCAGTCAGCTCCTCAGGTTTTCGATCCAAGTGCTTATCTCCCACCACCACATCTTATTGCTCAAGGTCACGCCCTTTCAAAACCTAAATTCGATCCAAGTACCTACTTCGGTATTCCCCCACCCAAACCGACACACCCCCTGGTCCTCCCACAGATCCTTATGGAAGACCATTCGATCCGAACGCCTATCTTCCTCGACCACAAGAAACCGCACCACAAACCCAATATGCCGCACCTAAATTCGATCTAAGTGCCTATTTTCCTAAATCTACTGTCGATTGTGGTCCGGCCATACAGTTAGGAAACGGTGATCAAACAAGAACTACATTTTATGCTGAAATTGTAAAGAATGTCAATGATGGTGAATCTTCAGGAAATGATAACAGTTCAGGATATAGTGGCAGTACTGATGAAGATGGCTCAGGTGTGAGTGATTACAGTTCAGAATCGGACATGAAGGAGGGAATGGATTCTGAAGCTGATAATTTGTCGAATGATGCCAAGGAGATGAAATGTCAAAAATCAGACTTGATCAAGAAAGTTGCTGCTGCATCGAATGACATGGAGAAGTTCTTATCTGAAGATGGATCTTTCTCTTGCCAGAATGACACTACGGATAATGTCGCAGCTTCTACAAGTCAGGTAAAATCTGAAACTCCTAGCATAAGTAGTGATTGTGCTGATATGAAACATGAATGTACTAAATTAAAACATGAATCTGAAACGATTCATAGTCACAATCAGATTTTAGTTATTGAACTGTCAAAATGCAAAGAGCCAAACATGGCCTTAGCTCGTAATGAAAAAGATTTCAAATCAATAATCGAAACTTTAAAGAAGAGCATTTCCGAATTAACAAAAACTGTTTTCAACAAACAAATTGGAAACAAAGAAGGAGCTAGCCGTGGCAAAGTGTGAGCATGATGCGATCAAGCTCAAATTGGAGAGTTACTCAAACTCCCGATATGTGCTTGATCACATCATAGACGTTCAAAAGCTGAAAGGGAATATGAAAGGCGTTGGGTATAAGTCGTGTCCGCCTCCTTTGAGACACAACTATACCAAAATTCCTGATGAGGAGGAAATGCCTCGGTTTGAACCAAATGTACCTCTTGATTATGAGGAAGAAACTACAGGATTATGGTTCAAATCGGACAGTTCCTTAGTGGGCTCATCTGAAATAAAAGAAAATTCAATATCTACGGAACAAAGTGCTACAACTGTTGAGGACTATGACTCGTTGGATGATGAATCAGATATGAATGATGAGGATACATCTCTTGATGATAGGAAAGGAGTAGAAGTGCCTATTAAGAATCATATTCTGTGTGATCCTCCTACTCGTGATGTGCACTCAACTGTTAAACAAGAGATAGATCCCATCAAGGAAACAATGTCTACTGTTAAAAGTGATAACGTGTTGTACACTTTAGTCGGTGATAGTAAAATATATTCAGATAAAGATTTTCCAATCAAAAACGTCAATCAATCTTTGATTGATAAAGTGTTTGAAGATAGTTTTTGGGAAAAGCGATCCGGAGAGTTTCTGTAACTCAGTGTGATCCTATTCCAAAAGCTGAAGTTAGAAGACAATTTAGAAATCAAAGATTACTGACAAAGCAACAACCTATCGCTTTTAAAGGTAAACAAAAGGAACAACGAGCTCAAAAGCCTAAGGTTTCACAACCGAGGGTGGAAACAAAGGGAGCTCGTTACAAGAAAAAGGTTCAGAAGGTGAACTTCGTGAAATCTCGAGGGACCGATAAAATTGAAACTTTCGAAAACAAATCCAACACGGATTTTGTTAAACAAGTTAAAATTTTGAAAAGAAACAGTCAAAACAATTACACACAACACACAAACGGTTGTGATGTAGGACCAAGTACCTCAAGATCACGAAGTTCATCATCAAGCTATTACAGTTATAAATACTCCGAGGTTTGTTGAGCGGAGATCATGCTTTGAATGCGGTGACAATGGACACATTGTCAGAAACTGTCCATATCTCACAAAAGGAAAGGCAAAAGTTGATGCCCCCCGTGGTAACATTTACTATAAAAGATCTGTTTCACCAAAACAGGACCCTCGTCTTGCTAAACAACGAGAAGTGAAACAGAAAAAGAAACAACAAAAAGAAGTTGAAAAGGCGTTAAAACCGGAGGTTGTCCAAACAAAATCTATTAAATCGGATGTTAAACATGAAAAACAGAAACAAATTTGGAAACCAAAAACGGTAAATGTTTCAGGGGGAGCTCAATCTATTCCGAATCATCAGGAAATCGAAGTCACAATCCTCGATGATGACGGACGACCCAAGTCTATGAAGGCTTGGGTCCCCCTCTCCAACTAATCTCTGAATGAGTATGCATGATGTTCCAGGAGGAACTATTGATAGTCTTAGGATTGTTGATAGTGGGACGTCCATGCACAAGATCGGCGACTTAAGGCTCCGACACATTGTTACATCTAGGAGTTGTTGCCTTTAATGGATAGAGAAAAATAAAAGAAGAATATGATGGTGAAAGAATGTCTGATGAAAGAGATTGAAAGCTTCTACAAAATGAAAATCATACCAAAGTTTGATTGTTAAAGGCTTTGATCGGTCCCCAGGATGGATTCAATCAAAATGTACGCACCTGTAGCACGTCTGAAGTTCAAAATTCACAAGATGAACGTGCAGTGTACATTTCTTCGCGGTGTGATTGAAGAAAATGTGTTTGTTGAACAAACCAACCGGGTGTGCGGATGCCTTGGCGTGGATTGAACAACCGCACACTACTTCTGAAGGTGAAAGGCAAAGACCTTCGCTGGTGCAATGTGGAAGACCAGCCGGACCCAGAGGTTTATGATCTTGTTGCTGTGAAGAGATTTCTCGGTTAATTGAAGTAGCAACAAAAATCGACTTTGAAGTCCACACCGGGTGGATATCCAGTTTAGGAGAGCGCTCAGATTCCTGACAATGCATGAAGCAGTTGCAGGATACGGTTTTAAATTTCTAATCTATACTTGTCAATATTTAAGCTGCTTTTTGAATTATATTCAACTCGTACAACACTCTTTGGCCAGACACGTTGATCTCAAATATCACCTCACACGTGATCGTTTCAGTATGAAACTCGTTAATGTTGTTTTGGTCCACACCGACTACCAATGTGCCAACTCATTTTTCCAAAATTTGATAAATCATTTCTGATTAAAATTAATTCTGGTAAACGACATTGAGGTAAAACATGAATTAACCAACATCGGGAAATCTTTTTTGTAAATACCTTTGTGTTTTTAAAATTTATCATAGTTTGTTGATTTTAGGGGGAGTAAATCCAAATTTGAAAAAGATCAAATTTGAAAAAGTTTGAAAATTCAAAAACATCGAAAAATGTCAAAAACACAAAAACAATAGAAAAACAAAAATTAGTTTCCTGGCAAGAAAAAGAGAAAATGATAGTAAATCAGTGGTCTGTCGAAACCTCTTCGAACTGAACTTAAAATGAAAAACGATAAGCAGCTCTATATAAGATGTATCGGTAGGCTCACAATCATTTTAAATTGTGCAGGGTGATATAAACTTAAATCGACTGAAGACTGTGTGGGAACCGCTCATTGGCATATGGTCTTGGTACCGAAATTTCATTTGATAGATTGCCGAGGTTCTGAGATACGTGGTCTTTATGCTGTTTATCATCTGGGTATCATGGTTGTTTCTTTTACCAAAAAATAACGAAGACGAAGTCTAGATCTTCCATGATACTATACATATGTGTACATATTGCATTCGACCTCGATAAGTGATCAACAATCACATGTCCAAACAAAATAAGTTATAATATATCACAGCTTTCTTGCGGGAGTCAAGTTCGTCTCTTTGTCTGTACGTTGTATTGACCGGCTCACGGAATTGCTCATGTGCCCTCATGCATCTGAAAATCAAGTTCCTCATCAATAAGTGATTCTATCACATAGGGCTTGTTTTCATTCAAAAATAAGTGAGTATCTCACATCTTTTTATACGGTCAAACAGATGATAAGCATGTATACTCACCGGTAAGATGAACTCTCATGCATACCTTGATACGGGAATGTGTCGTGTGTGGATGAACACCGGTCGGTAAGTATAAATCATACACTAATCGTATCCCCTAGCCATGATTACATCTGATAAGTTGAGCTTATGTGGACAACAATACCGATAATCGTTATAGGATGCTTATTTAAATGCTAATTAATTGAACAACAAGAGCGTTTTGGCGTGACCGTACACTGATATGATTCTCTTACCCTTGAAACTCGCAAAAAGAATGTCTGTAAATATTTATTTACTGCTTTCAGTTTCTGCATCTTTGTATATATTTATTTATTGCCTTCCGTCTTTACATTTGAAAAATGAAAAATACCAAAAAGATTTTAGGTGAGTTTTAATATAAACTTTATAAAAGCCAAAAAGATTTTGCTTCTAGTTTATTTTAGATTGACCGATGTTGGAACTCGAGTCTATCCTACCGAAAATCCTGATTGTAAGCCGGAAAACAATTGCATCTTCATAAACGGTCGAAGTTAACAAGTTTTGAAAGTTAAAGGATTAAAAATGATCAATTATTAAACTTTCAAACTGTTGTCGGTCGGTGTTTGATTGAGAGTTGGTCTCTTATATGTCGTTTGATTAATTTGACTATATTCCAAGCGGTTGTTCTCATTACGTGTTTAGCTCTGTTACGTGTGAAGATGTTGCATTCGAACCAGCTAAAAGTGAAGAGAAGGTGTCAGATGACAAGCCGTAAAGTAAAGACACGACGTTGATGCAATCAGAAGATCAAGATGATCGAGTTGCAGCTGATCACTCATCAACACCAAAAAGTATTTGAGATAAAAAGATTCGCGAGCATCATTCAAGGGGGAGTTTGTTGATACACTCCCTGCTTGAACACGTGAAGACTCTGAAGATCCGACAATGTGAAGAACGAACCATCACGAGTAGCGTCCGAGGGGGAGTTTGTTGGTACACTAATGTGGACGCGACTCGATTCGGTTCGATTCGACTCGGTTCAACTCGGTTAGGTTCGGCTCAAGCCCGACGTAGCGACATTCCTCCGTCGTGCGCCCCAGAGTTCGACATGCGAAGCACGGAGAGCCGCGAACCTTCCCGACGCCACATCACCATGACATCACCATGTTGATGCCATGATGATGTCATGTGATACTTATCAATGGATGAAGTCTACGTGAATTCATGATTTTCAATCATTTAATGGTTTTCTGATGACATCATACAAAAAGATCATGTTTTACATTTGACGAAGAACTCATATGTCAACGAAGACTTTATACATGACGAAGAACATCACAATGCATGACGAAGAACCAGTTTCACATGCAAACAACATCAGACGAAGAACATGTTTCGTCACAAATTGAGGTCGACGAAGAACCAACTAGTTTTTCGTCGCCTCCTGTCCTTCGTAAGACCTGTTGTGCCTATATATACAGAACAGAACACAGAAACAGACAGAGCTTGAATGAGCTTAGAGAGACAGTAGTGAGAGAAAGTTCAGGTGTGCTTTGTATTTTGTCGAATCTTGTACCAAAACTTTGTCGAAATCAATAAACATAGTATTAAACGTTGAATCATTTTGTTTTGTTTACTCTTCCGCTCAGTTTGTGTCGTAACGGGGATTCCGCACTCGTTTCGGCACCCGAAACAAGAAATCATCGTGGTTCAACGATCCGTATCGGGACCTACAAACTTGTAATTAAGGAGAACTTCTTTAGAGCCTTGCATATAAATAGGAGGCTTAGGTAATTCGTTCAGAACTTTTGCAAATTGAGGAGCTTGAGAGAAGATCTAGAGAGAAAAAATCTTGTATAAGGTGATTCACGGGTTTGCATATTGTCACATCATCAATCGAATCATTGTTTTTACATTCTTGGGTGGATCCACACACGTGCACGGATTCCGCAAGTCGTACATGCTCTTCGCAATCGTATCGGGAGTTCAGAATCGATCCGGAAACGAATCCACAATAATTAATTTAAAAAGTTTACAATATATATTTTTCTTTTGAATAAACTGCAGTTTTACCCCTGGTGATATAGCCAATTGGCACCCTTACCCCCTACCATGAAATTTTTGTTTTCTAACCCCCCCCCCCCCCCCAACGAATGCGAAACGCTGTAATCTTACCCCTTGCTGTAAAATGACTTTAACATTCTGTTAGTTGGCATGCAAAATGACAATACTACCCTTTCTAACTACCACCCGTTCTTTCTAACTATAATGAACCTTACCCCCTGCAGAAAACGTTTCCCTTTTTGCCTAAATTGTTTGACCAGGTAAAGTCAAAGCCTGCACATATTGATTTCAAATGCTGATTCTAATCCTAATCCTAAGGCTGCACTTCCTGTTCGTACTTCCTAATCCTATTTCCTAATTCTAATTCCAAAACCATGTGATTCTTCAAACATTCAAGAATCCAAAACAAGAATCCTAATTCAACCAGTATTAACTTACACAAGCACATGAACTATAATCCGAATCTAACTGCACATTCAACAACCTATGGACAATATAACTGCACATCCAAATCCTAATCCTAACTGCACAGATTCAACAACCTATAACTGCGCATCCAAATCCTAAGCCTAACTGCACATTCAATGGCCCAGATTCAACAACCTATAACGGCACATAACTGTAATCCTAATCCTAATTGCAGCAGATTCAACGACCTATGGACAACATAACTGCACATCCAAACCTAATCCGAACTGCACATTCAACAACCTATGGACAACACTACTTCTGGGATTAAACATCAAAACATCAAACAAGTTGCAAATCGTAGTTCCAATGTAAAATGACATCCTGCAAATGTCTAAGCTTCTGTAAATGGTCATTTTGACCTTTTACCTTAGTCAAAATTAAACATCAAACATGCAGAAAATGATGGATTAAACATCAAAACATCAACATACAAAATACAGATTGTCTAACCTGCTGCAAATATTATCCTACTTCAAAGTTAAGTTAACCTACAAAATACACATTACTATTCCTACATAACTACTAGCTTATCATCAGGTTAACTCTCCGGTGGATGATGGAAGTTGATGTCAGGGCGACCAAACAAGGAGACCACCAAGTGGACCACGATCGATGAGCTTGATAGACTCATCGTCAGGTCAACTGTAAAAAAAACACCAAACAACACAAAATTAACATACAAATCCGACTATTTATTAATACTCTGTTTATAACATCACACAAATCCGACCCTAATCAAACCCTCCATTTACATTGTACAAATCCGACCCTAATAGGGTTCATACATGCTACCTGGAACCATGATTAACTAAGAATGACATACATATCAAACTATGTTTCACACAATCTGTGATCTCTAACCCTTTAAATGTGGAACCCTGATTTAACTAAGAATGACATACACTTGAACTACGATTATACCTGAGGTGTGCCTGATCAGCTATCTGATAACCCAACAGAGTACCGGCATTGTGTTGATCGGAGAGGAGAAAGCTTTCGTCACTGTTGGTCTTTCCAGAGAGAAGAAACGGAGAAAAGGTGGGGGGATAAGTTTGAATTGATAGTCAATTATAAGCAACAAATTCATGATATTATATATACTAAAACTATTTGTTTACAATAATATTTATCTACGAGATTCTAACCTAGTATAAACTATAAAAAATAACAGAAAAATAGAAACTTGTTGTTACATATATTCTACATTGGACGAAACTCAATTCCAGATATAATAAGACCAGACATATTTCCTTCAAAACTTATTAGTTTCAAATCCATGGGGACAGACTCCTCATTATGCCTATCAGATATAGTTTCCCACACTCTAACCTCCATCCACCCATCTTCCCTTTGTTCTGGAATCCATTTAATATTGTTTAAATTCACTGTGTTTGGGGCAGTGAAAGAAATAATATTGGTTCTTTGCTTTACACAGGGTAGAAGATCTCGTGCCTTTACTGGAAACTTGAGCCCGTGATATTTTTCTGAAAGCTTGAACACTAAGAAACACGCATAAGACATATCCGATGAGAGCAACCGAGTATCAACGTCACATTTGATGCGGAATTCATGGTAATAGAGAATCTCAGCAGCATCTTCAAATATGCACCTATATTAATTCATGTAATTACATCATTTCATGATATATTATAGACATTGTATTTCTATATTTTGGTTGATGTATATGTTTTAAATAGAGTTATCAATATAATGAGATGGTTCAACCAAATCCATAAATGGTACTTGGATGAAGGGAGTAATAAAGCTGGTTCTAAAAGCCAACCTTGATTGTGCTTCAGGTTTAATACAATAGAATTTCACATTTGAAGCTCGCATATAACTGATTTTGCTCGTAGCATGTGACATTTCTTCTGGTTCGCTTTGCTTAGAAAAAATATCTATTCATCATAAAGTACCAATTTTTCCATTAGTATATCACAAGATAGAATAATATGGTCCTCAGCATTTGATGGAAAACACTTGGTAAACAAGAAAGAAATCAAACCTTTTCACCCTTGTCAATAAGAAACCCATTGAAAAGCAGGTGGCATAGCTCCTCTTTAGGGGTATTTTGGATATTGTATTCAGACCTCCTGAATATTTTCTCATAGTCTGTGACCATTTGTTCCGCCGAGTCCATGTACAACTCAGGTTTCATGAGTCTTTGGACATTGTTTTCATCGCTCAGTTTGCTATTCTCTTTATATTCTTCTAACTGCATATTCGTATACATCTTGTCCTTTCATGCATATATAAAACAAAAGAAATGATATAAGCAAACAACAACATGCATGTGTTCTTAGACTTACATTAGCAATGGCACTAAACTCTAATCCTTCAACAAAAATGCCCCAGTTACCGCAATAATACTGAGAAAAGCTTTGGAGTAAAATATCAAAATCAACAGTTTCATTAGTATTCCAAAATCGGAACAATTCAACCATCAACCACTCGCCTCCGGGTCTCCACTTTGCAAAATATGTATTTAAGGTTTCACCTGCCATCTTGTATTTTAAATTCACATATAATGGTCGAGTAGAAACTTTTCTTCGATTGCAAAACTTGAACACTAGGTAAGCTCCATACATTATCCCCAGACTTAAAAGTTGAGGTTTTATCTGGATTTGGATATTGAGATTTAAGTTGTCTGATATCTTTGCAGCCTTCGAAAACCTACACATATGTATGTTACTACATTGAAACATATATGCTAAGCCTATTTTACCACAGTTAAAATGTTAGAATGGATAACCATAAGTAGTTCTAAAATACAATGATTATGTAATTCTAGCTCGGTTGGTTCATATTACATAATATAAAGAAGTTCTTTAGCAGTCAACTAAATGACTTTTAAAAGCAAACTATCCCTTTCTCTAGAGGTTAGCCTCTTGTATCCCAAGAAATTCTTATAATATGAAAAGAGCGTGCGCACAGGGAAAGTGTGGGAGACGGGAGAGAACCTGGAATTTTTTATGGATCTCCACTTCACACTTTTGAATGAAAACATTTTTGCTGATACCATTTCATTTTTCACTCCATTCATGCTAATGGAAAACCACTGTTGCATTAAAAGGCAATCAAATTAAAACAGCAATTTTGTCAAAACTAGCCAGCAGAGACGGTTAAAGAGATTGAATCACCAGTTTATCATTGTGAAGGAGAATTCCCAAAGAAAGGAGAGAATAGAGATCCTTCTTTGGGCTTGTATTGGCTAATGGAAATTTTGACATCCCGATTATTTTCCTGTAATCTTTAGGCAGCTTTTGCTCCCATTCCCACTCATCCTGTGAGACATGAAAACATTAAAACGACAAGTAGTTGTTTCCTGACAACACAGATTTACTTATTCAAATAGTAAGTAGTAGAGTGCTGCTTCATTGATTTCATAATGAATATATTAGAACTTACTTGACATTCATACGCTTTCTCGAGTTCTTTTACAACATCAACCATTCTTGGACGGTCTTTTGGAAGTTCTTGCAAACATTGATAGGCGATGTTAGAGAAAACGACCAATGATTTTGCATTGATTTGTTCTTTGATATCATCAAAGATAATTCCTTCAAGTCTCTTGTTCTTGAAGCATTGTACAGCCAACTGTGAAAGAAAAACCACTTGGCCATCTTCATGAACACCATGGACTGGCTGTTGTTGATCAACTTTTATGGTTTCAATTGCTAAGCTCCCAGATAAGATTTCAAACAAAACCACACCAAAGGAATAGACATCTGATTTCTGTGTTAGGATGCCTGTGCTCGTATAGAGTGGATCGTAATAGCCTAGTGTGCTTACACCTTTGGATATGATGAAATCAGAAATAACAGCTTCCCAATCATTGTTTAATAGTATGCTGCTGCTTTTAATGTCTCCATGCATTGAATATTGGGAGTCAGAACCACTGTGAATGTAAGCTAGCCCACGTGCAGCATCAATAGAAATCTTTAGCCTTTGTTTCCAAGTTAGACTAGCATTTTTCACATGATCTTTCAGACTTCCATTAACCATATGCTCAAAAACAACAATCCTTTCACCCGCCTCTTCACAGAATCCGATAATAGGAATGACATTCTTGTGGCTATAACTGTAAAGAATTGCAATCTCTTTATAAAAATAATCCTCATATGAACCCATTGTATTATCTAATCTCTTTACAATAATAGATTTTTGTCCTTTGGAATGTGAGAGTTCTCCTCTATACACCTTGTCATACCCTCCTGTTGATACATATTATGTGGATACGGCTCGGCTCGGTTCGACTCGACTACGAAGTGAAGGCCGTAGTCAAGACAACCTCCTGTCTTGACTCGGTATGCGATTGACTTCGTAACATTTGATGTAATTGCGACTGCGTGTGTGCAGTATGCAATTTAGACTAAGTTTATGTTTGTTTGTTTGTTGTATTGGCCCATGTTTGAAGAAGCCCAAGTGACAAGTCCCAGGCCCAAGTCAAGCCCAGGCCCAACATGTTGGACGAAATCACTTTTGGTGAAAACCAAAAGTGATGAAAACACTTTTAGATGAAAACCAAATAGGACGAAATCGATTTCGTCCAGTTCTTGGATTTCGTCCTTGTGATTTCGTGGGCCTCTGGATTTCGTCATGTCCTTTTCTATATAAACACAGACACAGAACATAACACATTTTAACGAAGTCTGAATAGATTTCTCGGAGCGAACACTGTAAACACACACACACAACTGAGAGTTTATAGGTTTATCTTGTAAACATTGCTTTGTAACGGTTTCATACGAGTTAATACAATGGAGTGTTAATCGTTGAATCTTTGTGTTCGTGTTCGTCACTTGGTTTAACTTACCCGTTTGGATTCCGCACTTTCGGGTTTGTCGGAAAACAGGGAATAGAGGTTACTCGATCCTCCGGGTGGACCTAGTCCAGTTCTTGGATTTCGTCCTTGTGATTTCGTGGGCCTCTGGATTTCGTCATGTCCTTTTCTATATAAACACAGACACAGAACATAACACATTTTAACGAAGTCTGAATAGATTTCTCGGAGCGAACACTGTAAACACACGCACACAACTGAGAGTTTATAGGTTTATCTTGTAAACATTGCTTTGTAACGGTTTCATACGAGTTAATACAATGGAGTGTTAATCGTTGAATCTTTGTGTTCGTGTTCGTCACTTGGTTTAACTTACCCGTTTGGATTCCGCACTTTCGGGTTTGTCGGAAAACAGGGAATAGAGGTTACTCGATCCTCCGGGTGGACCTACACCTCCCTTCTCAATGATATCACTAAAGTGATGTGTAGCAAATCTAACTGCTTCAAGTGACATTCTCAAGGCTTCAACCCCTTTTACCTGCATAAATGTTGTAAATCTAATTAAAATTGTACAATAAATAGTTAAATGTTGTCACAAATGTACATGGTTGTCATAAAATAAGACTTACTTGAGATTTCAATGCTCTTTCAAGTTCTTCCACAACGTGGGACATTGTGGGACGGTCGTCACGATTTTCTTGTATGCATTTATATGCAATTATTGCAAATATGCATACGGAATCTGGAAAGGTGTCACCATCAAAAGTAAAAGATCCTTTCTCAAATTCTTTCTTTAATCTAGAACTGATAAGCTCGTTGAGCTTATTCTGCTCAAAGCAGCGTTTGGCCTTGTGGAGTAGATATTCTTGGTCATCTTTGGACCTCTGAAGATATGCCAATCTTCCACTCAATACTTCAAATAAAACCACCCCAAACGAATACACATCAGACTCCTTTGTGAGCATACCTGTCTTGTGATACTCAGGGGCGGATTTAGACCCATTCACCGGGTTCCCAGGAACCCAGTCTTTTCGGAAAAAAACGTTTTTTTGTAGTGTAAATCTTGTATGATTTGGGAAAAAACGTTTTTTTGTAGTGTAAACCTTGTATGATTTGGAAAAAGGAACCCAGTGATTTCTCCGGCTGGATCCGCCACTGGTGATACTGTGGATCAACGTACTCGAGTGTGCCAGCAACTTGAGTCATGACAAATGTGGCCGGCAGATTTGCAGGCCCAATTCTTGACAACCCAAAATCACCGATCTTGCCTACACAATTATGTCCCAATAAAATGTTAGAACTCTTTATATCGCGATGAATTATCCTATGATGCTCTCCAACACCGTTATGGAGAAACTCAAGGCCACGGGCTGCATCAAGGCAGATCTGTAGATGTTGTGCCCATGAATAACTCTTCTTATTATCAGTGCTAGAAATATATTCATCAAGGCTTCCATTTGAGGCATACTCATAGACAAGAATGCGCTCCTGATCTTCATCACAAAATCCAAGAAGTGTGACAAGGTTTTGGTGCCTAAAATATGGAAGCACTGAGATTTCTTGCAAGAACTCTGCAGTTCCTTGACCGTATTTACGATCTAACCGCTTAACAGCAACTGTGCTTTTTCTTCTCCGATAGCCCAAGAGTTCCGTCTCCGACACTCTCTGATTTATATTATCTTTATAGTACTTTTGTACATCAAAGTGGAAGAGATCTACTTTGTATACTTTCCCATATCCACCACGTCCGATTTTAAAATCATCATGAAAATCATGACTTGCTAACTTTATTTGTTCTAATGGAATTTTCATGTGTTCCAGGTTTTTCACCTGCACCATATTAAACAACAATGGCAATTCGAAGTTAATCTTTTTTAGAAAATATAAGGGTCATATACGATCACCAGAAATTTAGAAGAAAAAAAATTACTTTATACATATTTTTAGTAAGCAAAGAATTTTGTTACCTTGTAGGAATCAGCTTTGTGTTCTGGTTTTCCTTTTAATCCAAGAGCAACCTAAAAGTTACACCCATCCAGTGAATAAGAAGAAAATGAGTCAATATAATTGTTAAAATTAATTCAAGAAGTTGTGACATGTTGGAAGTAACACGTTGAATTTGGTTCAAATAGGAAATTGATGTTGGAAAAATCTATTACAAAAGTTTGAGTAACACGTTGAAATTGGTTCAAATAGGAAATTGATGTAGGATGTTCCAGTTTTGATTTCATTTACTTTTTGTAATTTCTGTTTCAGTCACAACTGCCTATTTCAACCTTTGTAAGGAAATGAATTAGATAATGCATTTTGAGCAACCCATTCAGTTTAGGATAACAGAGTGGTTATCGGCATTATTTCAACTAGCTGAAATTGGGTCAAAAGTAGCGGGTTCATTATGTAATTAGTATAAAGATAGTTTATGTTAGAATTAAAGGAAGTTATGAAGTACAAGGGCCAAAGGTGTCAAACTAAAAGTTGATAACCTACAAATCAAAGGACACGACTTCTCCTTGTAGTCGCACCAGTTGGAATTGGCGGCATCAACAAACATGAAAGGAACGCACCACTTCACAATCAATCTCACCCACAAGATCAAAGAGACACAACTGTTCGTGAAGGGACGCGTCTATTGGATCGCACCTTTTAGATTAGTATAAATAGGGTTAGAAATTTCAATTGTAATTATTCACTCATACATTCACAATCATTGTTCATTCAGAAATCAAAGGTACTAGTTTGTTTGTTATTTTTATTTATCATTGTGTTCATCATCAAGAAGATTCATGCAACAGTGGTATCAGAGCCTAGGGCTCAAATTCGTTCGGGAAGACGATCATCAAGAGGGTGGTTGAATTCCGTAACAATTCTGATCACGCAGGAGGTATTGATTGGGTTGTTCTTGTTATGTTTTAACACCAATCGCATCAAGTGGGTACAATTGTTGTTCATTTCTTAATCGTTCATCAGGAGGGTGTTCAAACTTTTTTTATCTGATCATCATTGAGGGAGCTTGGATTCTCTATTTTTTTGTTAATTCAATCACGAAAAGAGGCTGCGATTCGGGTTAAGAAGACGTAAGCAAATCTGAGAAGTTTGTATTCCGGTTTGAAGAAGCAATCACGAATCAGAAAAGTTTGGGTTATTTGAAATTTACAAAAGAGACAAAATCTGAGAAGTTTTATGGTCTGTTTTACCGCAAGTAATCAAAGCATCAAGAGGGTGTTCGGTTGTGAAGTTTAGTCGCAAATCAAGCGGGCTTGGGGCTGTTTTTTTAGTTCGTGTTTAGACAATCGCGAATCAAGCAGGCATAAAAAGAAAAAAAAACGCAGCCAAGAGGGTTGTTAAGAAAAGTCAGCAAAATAATGCGGAGAATCACGATAAGTGAAGTCGGAATCATGTCGGTTCGCAAATTCCAGGTTCTACGTTCTTTTTTCTTGAACTTATATAAGGTTTAGAAATTGGTTTGATTCCGTTAGAAAGTTAGTGTGAATTGTGGAATCATAGACTTCAGTTTTAGGAGAAAACTAGAGTATAGAAAGTGAGAATTGTTGGGAAAGAAATTATGGCGGATTTAGGTGGAATCTCTCCATCAAATGCGGTAATAATTAAAGAGGGTAGTTCGTTATCCCAGTTTCAGTGTCCTATCTTAAAGTCTACAAACTATACAGTAAGGGCTATCCGTATAAAAACCATACTTAGGGCAAATGGATCATGGGAAATGATAGAACCCAAAGAAAATACGCAACTTGATGAAAAGAAGGACATGACGACGATTGCATATTTATTTCAAGCACTACCGGAAGATATGATAGTACAAGTTGCAAGAGTGCAAAAGAAATTTGGGATGCGTTAAAGACAAGGCACATCAGTGCAGATCGAGTGCAAAAGGCATGTCTTCAAACACTCAAAACAGAATTTGAGATGTTAAAAATGGAGGAAGACACTATCGATTCGTTCACTGCAAGACTAAATAGTATTGTCACGAGGGCAAGTGGTCTTGGATCAACTTTTGCTCAACCGACTTTAGTACGGAAACTTCTAAGTTCTGTACCGAGAAGGTTCGTTCAAATTGTTGCAACCATTGAACAATTCGCCGATCTAGAAACAATGGTCTAGATGAGACAATTGGAAGGTTGAAAGCCTATGAAGAAAGGACCGATTTGGTGGATGAACACCCGATATACAATCAAGAGAAACTTATGTTTACATGACGCGACAAGAAATATGGTCGTGGAAGGCATTATGGGAACAATGGACAAGGAAGGTTCAATTCATCACAAGGCAAGTGACGTGATGGAAAGTTCAGACAAGAAGAAGATGATGAAGATTCTTCACATGAAAACTATAGAGAACAAAGAAGGGAGGAGAGTGCCTCACAGAATGCTTACAAGAATAGAAACAACCAAAAGAAGTTTGGAAAGAATTTAAGCAAGATAAAATGCTATAATTGCCAAAAGTTTGGTCATTATGCATCAGATTGTCCTGAATCAAACCAAAGAGGGGAGGAATCAAATCTCGTGCAAGAAGACGAGGAACCAACTCTCCTAATGGCAATCAAAGAAGACTGCAAGGATCTTCTACAACAAGTACATGATAAAGATAAAGAAGCACATTACGGTAATCAAGTCACGAAGAAAGATCATGGTGCAAATAAAGAAGATCAAATGGAATGAAGACTTCATTCTCTTGAAGAATGCAGATGCTAAAGCATGAAGGTGTTGAAGGCATGGATTAAGAAATTAGGGGGGAATATTGAATTATAATTCCTTAATCCATGTGGGTCAAAAGCAGCGGGTTCGTTATGTAATTAGTATAAAGATAGTTTATGTTAGAATTAAAGGAAGTTATGAAGTACAAGGGCCAAAGGTGTCAAACTAAAAGTTGATAACCTACAAATCAAAGGATACGACTTCTCCTTGGAGTCGCACCAGTTGGAATTGGCGGCATCAACAAACATGAAAGGGATGCACCTCTTCACAATCAATCTCACCCACAAGATCAAAGTGGCACAACTGTTCGTGAAGGGACGCGTCTATTGGATCAGACCTTTTAGATTAGTATAAATAGGGTTAGAAATTTCAATTGTAATTATTCAGTCATACATTCATAATCATTGTTCATTCAGAATCAAAGGTGCTAGTTTGTTTATTATTGATCTTTACCATTGTGTTCATCATCAAGAAGATTCTGGGCAACATTATATTCTCTCATGTGAGAAGGCTATGAATTCCCCAGCATACAAATTAAGACCGTGATATATCCTCAATACCTTTGGAACTTTTTCGATAGAGCGTTTGATGATGCATTCAAATTAAGAGATGCTGATGCTGATGTCGGAAAACTACGAGAAAATAGAAGGGTGCATGAGTAGTGGTTATTAAAGCTTCATGAGTTTGGCGAAGAACATATCGATCGTCTTCACAGCACCCCCGGGCTAGGGTTTGCTTGGTTCAAATATCCTGAATGTAAAAGTAAGGATGAGAAAAAATAACATCAAAGGGATTATCTTCAGTCAATTTCCCAATAGATAATAAATTTTTGGTGAGATTTGGAACCACCAAAACATTATTAAATGCATGATTTCCCAAAAATTTTGGCTGACCAACATGAGTTATAGGAAGAGACTGTCCATTGCCAAAATAAACATTTTAATTACCTTGGGTTGGAGTATTGTTCTGAAGAGTATGGTTGTTGGAGACTGTCCATTTCCAAAATAAACATTTTAATTACCTTATGTGACACTAAGCATGAAAAGCTTGTGCTAGTTGATCCGGAGATGGAGAGGCAGATGCAGCAAACGAAGCTAGTTGAAAACATTGTGAAGCATAATGTTCGGATTTGCGACACAGTTGACATGTAGAAGGTCTATTTTGGTGCCCAACATATTGTTATGTCCCCTGTTGTTAGAGAAATTTGGCCTATTGGGCCTATAGTGGGCCGAAGGATCCCGATTTGGTTTATAAGTAGATCCAAATTATTGGGCTTATGGGAATTATTTTGGGCCACAAAAGCAAGTAGGCGATTCATGGGTTCCATGCAAGTTTTTCATGAACAACTCATGTTTTCCGCACTTGCTAAAAGATCAAGAAAAAAACTACTTGGAATAGGACGTACGAATCAAGTGGATGTAGAGAAGCTTTCAAAGGTCGTTCCAAGACTGCACAGAAACCAATGAAGTTGATCCATAGCATCAATAGGGTGACAAACAACAGTAAGTAAGTTGATCGCAAATAGCCTTGAAGGCACAACCAAATTCAGCAACAGATATGTCCCCTTTCTTAAGTGCACGAAGATTATCTCATAAATTGTGAATTCTTTCAACTGGTGTAATGCAAAACGCCGCTTCAAGTGCAATCCAAATATCACGAGCAGAGGTGAGACCAACCGTGACAGAGAGAGCCTCTTCAATTAACGAGGCATTGAGAAGAATGATCGCATGTTATTCATCCCTTGCCCAAGTAACAAAATAAGAGTTTTGAACTTCTTTGTCATTGGTTTTAATAGTAAGAGATGGTGGTGAAAGAGAACCATCAACATGAGGTAACAATCCTTGATAAGTGATTATTGGAAGCATTTGAGTTCTCCAATAGATATAATTTGTGGAGCAAAGCTTAATAGCAATCATTAGAGCCAAGCCTGACATAAGAGATTGGCAATAGAAGATAATGAAGCCATGATGAGATGATCGAAGAGGAGAGACGGACAATGGAGGGAGAAGTAGGGTTACGATCGATAGGTTAGAATGCGATGGGTTGGAAGGGCAAAGAAATAGGAAACTCAACTAATGTTTCTGGTTATCGGCTGAGACCATGTGGAAATCTCAAAGATCTTTTTCATTGAATAAAAACCTATTTACAATATAAACAACACATTTACACTTTGACACCTAAAGAATCTCATATGTACAATATAAATTAACCTCATACAAAGGTTAATACATATTATCTAACAATGCTTATCATCCAACAAGTGGTTCACGACAAGAGGTTCTCGGGGATTGTAGCAACAACCACAGCGTGTCATGCTACTTATGTTAAATTACCAAGCGATTATCACAATTCGCAACTGAAACACAATGAATACACACACGGTTGAACAGTTTTGTTCGGCTCTTTCATATTTAATAAAATTAAGAGTTACAATGCCTTATATAGGCTAACAACTTGACCCACAAGATAACTACTAAACCAATCCTACCATAATTAACAAGTTTAAGCTAAATTAATACCTTTAGTCCCTAGATTTATGCCCTCCTCCAAACCGCCCCTTTGAGATCAACTACACTCCCCTTTGATGTTGCAATTTTACCACTCCTTCCCAACATCAACTTTCATGTTTGTTCCTTTGCAAAATATCAACTAGCTTCAGTCCTAAGCTTTTTGATATTATGATCCTTAATTACTATAAAAAGATACATAGAATTCCTTTTGGTTGTCTACTAAATACATAGAATTCCCTTTAGTTGTCTACTTGGTTTAAAAGAGCGCGCCTAGACGCAAAGTGATTTCAGGTGCAAGTTGTTGCGCCTTGTGTTACATAAGGCGAGGATTGTATATAAAGTGCGCCTTTGACGCTTTTCTGGAAAAAGGTGAAGTGAGAAGTGAGTGATTCATGTACGATTCATGTACCGGAGATAAAATTAAATCTTTATGCTTAAAAAACTATGTAAGAATAAGAAGAAAATAAAGCTTACATGTAGAGAATATGAAGATACGGGGAAGAGATGAGTAGATGGAGCAGATTTTGTGTGACGGCTAGATATTTGGGTAGAATGCGACGGGGTAAATGGAGATACTAGGGTTACATATCTTTGTGATTTTTCTTTTTACTAAATTACGTTTTTCATCCTTAATGTTTAAGTTTCTATCAGTTTTGAACCTAAACTTTGTCTAATATGTTTATTTGTTTCTTTTTCTAATTTCTTAAGTGCATCATGAAGATTTGTGCTTCTTTAGGTTGTGCATATGGCTTTTTAAGTAATACATAGAGAAAATATAAATTTAATGGTATATATCTTTTAATTATCTAAATTTTAGGTGTTAAAAGATTAACACTATGGTAAATACTATATGGAATTAATTAAAAATATTATATTAATACCTTGCGCTTTGCATACGAAAAGCCCTGCGCTTTTACGCTTTGCGCCTCAGTTTTAAACCTTGTTGCTTTAGTGCGCTTTGCGTTTTTTTAAAACCAAGGTTGTCTATTAAATACTTGTATACAAATTACTTCTCATATCACTAATAAGTAATACCTAATGTTATCGGTATATTCTACAACATTTACAGAAATGTTATTTACTTATGTAGATAATATGTATTAACTAAGGATAAGAATTAGAAAGTTGATTTCGTAGTGAGACGAATAATCCTTGTACCACCTTTAAGAATGATTCTTCTCATTCAGAATAAAATTTCTCAATTTATTTCTCTCTTTCATACTCTTTAACTTACCGTCTTTGAATTTGACTTTAAACCTTGATTTGTGACGTGGGGTTAGGCAAAAAGTCATGATCTAGGGTTTCTAATGGCTAGTCTAGTTGTTTTTTTGAAACAACTAACTTGTACACCGGCTAAATCTACTCCTAAATCTATACCAATAGTCACTATTTTTTAACGGTGAATTTGGATCATTGACGGACCACTGAAGTATCATCGTGCTACCAGCAGAACCACCCGATCATATCCATCTCCACTAGACAATAATGTCTTTACGCCAATTCACGACAAAACCTAATAAATCTCAGAAACCCCCTTTGTGAGAATCGACCCTAGAACCTAATGGTCCCTAAGTCTTATCTCACCCCTAAGATTCCACTAAGCTACTATGCAATGGGCACATAATGGTCTCCAATATTCACTATGAAACTAGAACTCTCAACATTGGAGAAAAACATTTTTATCACACACCTTTATTATGTTAGGCTACAAGATCTAGACTAAGAGCCCTAACTTATGTAGCCAACCATATGCATGACGAATGGGATGATATTTTGGGTGGTATGTGTTGGTCTAATGGGGTAGCTTGATGTTAAAGCACCGGATCCATGACGACCATCAACATTGCACAGATTCAAGACCCGAAACATCAAATTATGAACAAGAAAGAAATATGTAGAAGATGAAACCCTTTAATTGAGTAAGTCATCACATATTACACAAACCGAAAGAGTATACATCACTATAAGCTGGTTTATTTCACAAAATCTAAACCTAGCTTTCTCTCACTAACACATAGTATCTCTCTCTCTCTAGAATTCCACACACGGATGGAGGATGGCTGGGAATTATGAGGTGTGCACCAAGCTTTTTCAAGGGTTGCCCTAATCTACCCTATACAACACATATGTATAGACTAGGGACTAAACTCGGACAAAACATACTGTCTTGGATACAAAACAAATAATTCGAAAAAACAATAATACTCAACATATTCTAAGTTTAACATCATAAACTCGAAACTGATAAAGCTTCTGAATTCTTGAGTTGGCTTTGACTTTGTTGACCATTGACCAGAACTGATAAAGCACAGTTACCCGACAGGAACTGCACTTACACTTGAACGAGAGCAGGATAGTATAAATTGGTTTATTATTGTTAAAAGTCTTGTTTATCTTTATCATTTAAGATTATCTATAGAGTAGGATCATAATTGTAATCTAATCTAATATTAATAAAAGAATACTTTTAATGCCACATGGCATTCTTTTCATTGATTTAGTAATAATAATACCACACGTCATTTGCTACTTCAATCTTACAATTTTTATTTATATTTATATTTTTTAATTTAATTCTTTTATTAATATTAGATGTGGTATTAAAAGTATTCTTTTATTAATATTAGATATATATTATTGATTAGTTTTATTTGGATACTCAAAATATTTTAGATTTTCGCAAATAACGAATAACAAAATATTCTAAATTAGTATTAGCGATAAAAACATTAATATAAATTATATTATTAAAAATGTAATATATATATATATATATATAAACAATATAAATATTAATTATATAGTTTTTCTTTCTTCAAATATTTATACGAATAACATTCTCTCTTTTAATTTAATATAATATTAGTTAAATATAATTAGTATAATAATTAGTTCTACAATAATTCTAATAGGTATCTAATATTATAATTAATAACCGTAGTTCATTTTTCTTAAGATGTGTTATGAATTATAGTAATTTACTAACAGTCTTATTAAAATATTATTTATTATATTAATATCTAATATTATTATCATTAATATATTATATTGTATTGTAAACAACTTTAATATTTAAATGATGTAAAGGTAATTAGGTTCTCAACGTGTTCGATCAATCCAATCAGAGAACATCTCTACCTTTGCATTTATGACTCTAATTTAAAGATCTATTATCAAAATGCACATCATGATTTCAAAATTTAAAAAAAAAATAGTTAATCTCAAGCTATCCATGTTTATCTAAATGGCAATCTATAAACATCACCGTTAATAACAGTTTTAACTTTACCAAAGCATAGAGGTTTACCTTTTCTATTAGCATACCATAAAATACCATACTACCACTATTATTCTTCAATATTTCAAAAAAAAAATGAATATTTTCATAACAGAGTCATACTTGCTATGAACGAAGTTGTACAGAAAGTAAATGATCACATACTTTCATTGCTTCCCAATTAGAGAAAAAGAATAACTAAGTTAGGTAAATTGGTGCACGTATAAAAATAAATCACTTGTGTAAATTTGTGCAGATATTGTAAAGTTACATGATTTCTATCTTTAGATCTGTGTAATACACATGCTTATAATCAATAATAATTTAATGCAAGTCTATACTCACCAGATGTCCAAAATGGAGTTATATATTTAGGCCTGCCAAATCATTGATAATTACTAAAGGTCAGTGTTTCAGTGACGTTATCAAGAAATACTGATGGAAATAATGGTTTATGTAATGGAACTCGACTTTATGTCCCATCACTGTTTGATCAAGTAATTGAGGCATGATATTGTCCGGAAGTAATATTGGCACTCGAATGTTTATCCCTAGATTTCGTTTAATACCGCCAAATTTAAGGATTCCGTCTAAATTGAAAAGAAAACAGTTTCCTTTCGCCCTATATTTTGCCATGTAAAGTTGATTTGTTTCTAAAAGAATCGCGGTTTTTACCAATGACCAACTGTTACGTCTTGTATGGTAAAATAAATCACTAATGTAAATTTATAAATACATTATAAAATTAAATAATGTATCATTTTATATTCTTAAACAAGTGTAGTACACAGGTCTAATAATCTAGTGGCTAATAATATATTAACCTTTTGCTTAACGTTTAAGCAAAATTAACCTTTAAGCAAAAGTTTAACGGTGACACCTTTTATATTAACTAATTTTCTACTAATCCTACTTATAAATATTATCAATAATTAAAGGCCCTAACTATCTGCACACCCAGATTGCCTATCTGCACACTTAGGGTTTACCTACGCTACGTATAGACCTATACTCAGCGTATATAAACCATGGATTTCAGAGCCTTATCAGCAATCATTGCACAAAAAACAAGGGTTTATATACGCTGTGTAGGGACCTATACGCAGCGTATATAAAGCTCAATTTTTGTATTTTTTTATGTATTCCTTTGTTTATTTATAAAAAAAATAAAATTATTTATAAAAAAACAATATTATTGGTAAATAATACAAATACAAATATAAATTATAAAATTAAAAATAATACAGCTATTATGAATTATAAAAATTAAAAAAGAAAATTATTTATAAAAAAACAATATTATTGGTAAATAATACAAATATAAATTATAAAAATTAAAAATAATACAACTATTATGAATTATAAAAATTAAAAAAGAAAATTATTTATAAAAAACAATATTATTGGAAAATAATACAAATATATTATACGATACGATGCAACACGATACGCTACTACACTATATGATACGATGCAACACGATACGCTACTATACGATACGATATAACACCCGTATAGGCCTATAGGTGTATATATGTCCCGTATAGGCCTACTATACGATACGATATCACACTTATAGGCTTATACAAGGTCAATACGGGACATATACTATGCTATACGATACAATATCACACTTATAGTCTTATACGAGGTCAATACGGGACATATACTACGCTATACGATACGATATCACACTTATAGGCTTATACGAGGTCAATACGGGACATATACTATGCTATACGATACGATATCACACTTATAGTCTTATACGAGGTCAATACGGGACATATACTATGCTATACGATACGATATCACACTTATAGTCTTATACGAGGTCAATACGTGACCTATATTACACCTATACTACACCTATACGATACGATATCACACTTATAGGCTTATACGAGGTCAATACGGGATCTAAATCACAGCTATAGGCCTATACGAGTGTTATAGTATCGTATCGGGTGTTATTTTCCTTTTTTTATAAATAAACAAAGGAATACACAAAAAATACAAAAATAGAGCTTCATATACGCTCCTTATAGATCACTACGCAGCGTATAAGACAAAAATGACACAACTACCCTTGTATTTGGCTTCGTATAGCCTCAATACAAGGGTATAAATGACATTTTCAGACCTTTATATACGATGCGTATAGGTCAATACGCAGCGTATATACACTATAAGGGTTAAAAAGATAATTTTACCACAGGTTTGGGGTTAAAAATAATTTTACCACCCTTTATATACGCTGAGTATAGACCTATACATAGCGTATATAAAGGTCAGAAAATGACCTTTATACCCTTGTGTTGAGGCTATACGAAGCCAAATACAAGGGTAGTTGTGTCATTTTTGTCTCATACGCTGCGTAGGGATCTATACGCAGCGTATATAAAGCTCCATTTTCTTGTGTATTCCTTTGTTTATTTATAAAAAAAAGGAAATTAACACCCGATACCATACTATACGATACGATATAACACCCGTATAGGCGTAAAGGTGTGATTTAGGTCCCGTATTTACCTCGTATAAGCCTATAAGTGTGATATTGTATCGTATAGGTGTGATTTAGTTCCCGTATTGACCTCGTATAAGCCTATAAGTGTGATATTGTATCGTATAGCGTAGTATATGTCCCGTATAAGGCTATAAGTGTGATATCGTATCGTATAGGTGTGGTTTAGGTCCCGTATTGACCTCGTATAAGCCTATAAGTGTGATATCGTATCGTATAGGTGTAGTATAGGTCACGTATTGACCTCGTACAGATCCCTAC